>CAAKHC010018764.1:24262-47737 GCA_901007825.1 Macroramphosus scolopax
CGTCATTGTTTTCAATGGAGTGTTGCTAACTGGTGTGTTATCACGACAGAACATTAGATTTGGTGTGTGGATACATCATCCACTGCAGTTATGGCAAAAAGAAAAAGATGACAAAAATGTTCATAGCATGACAGGAAGGCCTGTTAAACTGAATATTACAGATTGCCGCTATATACATATAATGTCTTACTGCCAGCTTACTGCTGTCACCTCCTCAGCTCCTTCCTTCCTCTAAAGACCAGAGGATGGAGTTTGCAAACATCAGTTATCGTGTCATTAATCTCTCCGTCTCAATATTAGTGGCTCTTCATTTGAAAGATTTTACTGTTGCCATAGTGTATACTTAGCTGCCAAAACATGATTTGAATTAATATAAGTGGATTTTTGTAAGCTGCCACTTGACGTAATGAGTTGTCATTATCATTCTGTCCTCATTGTTCAACAATGAATCCTCTCGTCTCAGAGTCCACATCTTCCCTCACACAGGCCGAAATGTGGCTCTTCAATCTGTCCTCCATCAGCTGCTCTTCAGTATCACCTAGCAACAGATAGCCTGTTACAGGGTGCTTGGCGGTTATTTATTCCTTTGTTTGTTTTTAGATTTTGTTGACTTTATGTGGAGGTGCACAGAAACAGGGACGTTTAAGGCCAGCAGCAGGTTAGCATCTTTTTGTTTTCTAAGAGATGAATGTATGCTAAATTTGGGATTCATGCATTCATGTCCCAGAATTAGATTGCGTTTTTGAGAGCGGTGTTAAAAGCGCTGAGGGCGAACATTAAAGTTGTGTGACTTACATTTAAACAATGAGTTGAAACTTGCTCTGCGGCTCTGAAAAGCCGAGGTGGGTTACAGTGTCGGGTGATAATTCACTGCAGGGTCACAACAATGAACAGCACACCCCAGACATTACACATTGTCACTTGATTAATTATTTAAAAATATTATTCTCGCCACTTAAAGGTCCCTATAGATTCCACATGTTCTGCTTCTTAATTCACCAACACATCTTCACGGGTGCAAACAAAGCCTATTTGACAGGAAGCTGAGAGAACAGAGCCCATTGCTTTTGCCACGAATCACAGATCTTAATTTGAACAATTAAGGCAACATCAGAAGTGAGGGAGGCAGATGATTTTCAGGAAGCAGTAGTGGCAGTAATGTGAATATCACATGACTGAAGATCTCATTTGCCTATTTGTCAGCAATTTAGAAGTGCTGAAAACACACTGGCAAAAAAGAAAGACTGAGGGGAAAAAGCTGATACTAAGTCATAGAGCTC
Organism: Macroramphosus scolopax; assembly: GCA_901007825.1. Classification (NCBI taxonomy): domain Eukaryota; kingdom Metazoa; phylum Chordata; class Actinopteri; order Syngnathiformes; family Centriscidae; genus Macroramphosus; species Macroramphosus scolopax. The sequence goes on from CAAKHC010018764.1 coordinate 25,543, forward strand.
CATCATGTCCCCCCTGTTTCCTTCCTTCATGCTGATGTTTCTCCTCACGGTTGACTTTTCTGTGAAAAAGCTTTGCTGAGGAAGAAAGTTCTGTTAGACTGTGGTGGTGTGAGTTTGCAGTTCACCTCCAAGCCTTTTTTTTTGTTGTCGCTTGATAATGAGAACACGATGGATTTCAAGCAAATTGACATTTTCTCTCTGTGGGGCGAGAAATCCCATCCCTAAGGAGGGGATATCCCATTTGAAGATATAATGGATCCCTGCGAATACAATATGACGCCAGCAATAGTTGTTGCAGGTCTCCTGGTTATGAAGCCCTTCTCAAGATGATCCAGTTTGTTTGGACACTTGTCCTTTATAATTTTATTTTATTTTATTTATCGAGTAGTTTTGTTTAAAATGTTATGCACAAGGTTTTGATTCCAGACGTGTTGTCACAGAAGGCAGTTTATAGCTGGCTGCAGGGTGGACCATGAGCTGGGGGTTATGTCAGATGACTGAATAGCTGGATTGTTCTGTAGCTTCAAATCCGTTGGATCTCTCTAGAACTAGCATTCCTATGCAGAGCAAACAAAGCACAGAGAAAAACGGCTGATTTTCGACTTCATCGGCTTGTTTTGCTAAAAGCAATTCCATCCCTAGGCTTTGTTAATAATTATATGATGTGAGTAGTGCTGTCATGATACCCAACTAATGACTTTGATATGATACCGTTTTAAAATCTCCAGACCGATGTTGGAACAAAACACAGCACGCTGTTGCGCATCGACACAACACAGGAAATAGGCTTATATTAAAACACTGTGGTTCTTATACTAAAACCATCAGGTTTAGTATAATTTTTAATTACAGGGATGTATGATACCTTTTTTTTGTATCAGTAAACCACTCTCTGAATACTGCATGTGAACGGTCTGTGTGTTTTCCTATGCACAGCTGCAGCTGCACAGGCCCAAGCCGAGGAGCGACGCAGCCTGACAGGGAACAGCCCAGGACCTACAACCAACACACAAGCTAAACCTCAGGGGTGTAGGCCAGGTAAATGACACCACACCGTGACACAGAAACTTATTCTCACAGATACTGCACCGGCACTGCTCTATTGTCGTCCATAATCCAAACAATTTGATGAAACACAATCCACTTAAACCCCCCTCTCAGCTTGGCTTACTGCAGGTAGGCCTTAGTCATCATCTTATGACCGTAACAGTTGACAAAGCTCATTAATGACAGTCCCTTGCACACTTTTGCCAGGCTGCAGCAAAGCCGTTGTAACAGTAAACCATCGCAAGCTTCTCTTCGGTCTCTGTATATACATTGCTGCATGTGTTAACCTTTTTTTTTAACCACATCTAATCATGCATGTGTGTGTGCAGTCCTTGACGGTGCCTCACTTAGAGTAGACGACCGACTGCGAGTAGCAAAAGAAAGGCGAGACGAGGCAGATAAACAACAGGGTAAGAGAAAGATTTCGGTTTTCTCCTTATCTGTAGGTCAAATTTACCCTTGTTTATTCCGTTTATTCTTGTTTATACCCTTGACTATTCCGGTAAAAAGGTCTTATTCAGTGTACTTTTCGTAATTGAGTGAACTAATCAATCATAAAGCTGGATGATGATCTGTTTAAAGTAAACTCTTTAAGAAAGCCATGTGCTCACTGTCCATGCTTGCACTTCCTGTATACGCTCGTCAGCTTTGCGTGAGTCGCAGATCATGGAGCGGGAGCGCAAGGCCAAGCAGCAAGTGGAACGTCAGTTGGAGGAGCGTCAGAAGAAGGCTGTGGAGCAGCGAAAGAAGGAGGAACAGAAACGGTTGGCAGTGGAGGAGAAAAGGAAAATGAAACAGGAAGAGGAAAAGGTAGCTGCAACACTGATGGAGACTGAGTCCTCATAGTCTCAGAACACTGCTTATATATAAAGTAAAGAGAAAATGAATGTTAAATTAACATGTATTGGAAACTATGACATAATGCACAAACAGTGTAAAACATTGAACGCCAGTGTCACTTGTATTTCATGCAGAATGGCCACCGCTTCTCTGATTTTCATTTCCTGATTTCTTTCCTCCACCTATGCTGCAGGAGCATTACGAGGCAGTGATGCGACGGACATTGGAGCGAAGCAATCGAGTTGAGCAGAGACAGAAGAGATGGTCTTGGGGAGGATTGTCCACAGACTCAGATGGACGAACCGGTAAGGGCTCCTACGTTGTCTTAACGCTGTGTCCTTCACTGCCTGTGTTTGACTTTCAACGTTAGCCTAATGAAGCGGCGCATTAAAATAGAGTTACGTCACACTAGAGACATTTAACTTCTGGATTGAAGTGTTGAATTGAAATCATTTTCAGGTGTAGCTGTAACCTGGTTCCTGCAGACCACATACAAAACAAAAGATTTAACCGACTTCACCACACACTTGATGTTTATACCAAAATATTCCATAGTGGTGATTCCAGGGACTTGTGATCTCACTGAATTGGTAATGATCGAATGTTTTTTCAGATACAAACAATCATAGGTGGACTGTTGTCAGCTGGTTGCTCCTGTGTGTGCTATGTTTTGCATCGACTTCCAGCCAGGTTCCACCTCTCTCTGCTGGGATGTGCCTCATCTACATGTATATTGCCCAATCCTGAGAGGTTTCTTTTCCCACAGGAGATTCTGATGCCAGCGCCTCATCTCCAGTAACTATAGTAGTCTCCCCTGCCTCACCAGAAAAGCCACCAAGGAGTCGACAAGGTTTTGTTTGTTTATAATTTGCCCACCAATTTAGCAACACAGCATGGACTGGCACTGGCACTGTAGATAGTTTCCATCTATATCTCCCACCTACACCCCCCACCCTCTTCTGCAGTCTAACACCAACAGGTATTTGTATAGGCCTTCTGTTCTCACTGTGCTTTGAACTTGCTGGAAGCGTAAATTTTTGTTTTTTTGACCCCTTCACACTTTCGTACAATTCCAGGTCACCCGGGCGACTTAGCATGGAAGCTTAATAGAATGTCACACAACTAATATCACACTGGTATTTTCAAGCACGGACCGTGTAATGCTGTGGATGTTGTCCTCTTTGGAATCGGCAAACATGTTCTGCTGTGTACTAACCACCATGCATGGCTGCGAAACCACGATGTTGATATGGTTCGGGGAAAGAAATGCACAATTTCATGGTGAACATAAGATTTAACAAAAATCCATTGCATTCGATCTGTATGTAATGTGGTTTGCCACGTGTGCATTCCTAAATCTATTTCTAAAGTACGTTAGACAATATGGACTCAGTGTATATGTAGTTGTTATTACGTGAATTTTGGCTTATTAGTGAAGCAGAATATTACCGGGCTCATAAGTGGTATTGGAATTTTGCAGCACCCTGTATTCCCACTGTGTGTACCCAGTTACCCTCCCCCATTGGCTAGACTCCAGTGTAAACCCTGCCTCCCTTGTCTGTCTGTCCTCCTCCCTACTAGTGGACAAGCGCTCCACATCCACCATGAACCTGAAACAGCCGTCAGAGGCTGGTATCAGCAAACGCCTATCCTCTTCCTCTGCCACCCTCATCAAATCTCCTGACAAAAGTAAGTCTCCTTCCCTCCCTCCCAACCCTCCCTACCTCCCTCCAACTTACCCTCCCTAGATATCTCCTACCCTCCCTGTCTTTAATCCAATGACTCCTGCCTTCTTTTACCCCTCTTGCACTCCGGGGCTTTGTCTTTACCAGTGTAGTAAGTTGTAGACGATCTATATATCACCAGGTAAATGTTTTACGCTGAATATTCTTGTACTGAGATCCACCAGGTCGCTAAACTCTAAATGACCTGGAGCAAACTCAACTTCTCTGCCAACTGTTTAAGTTCAGTGTGAACTCTGACTCTTCACATCCAGGGATTTGTACACAGGCCAACTGGAGCACAGACAGGCTACTATTGCATATATCTACTGTGCACCTCCTATGAAGTACATTTATTCAAATTTGAATCAATAGCACCAAATAGGGGTAAGTTCACAAATGTGCTGTGATAGATTCAGTGGTTTATGTCTAAGCTTCACTATTTTACACCATATTTACAAGCATATTGAGATTTGCAAGAAGTGAAATTTGATTCACGTTTCTTTCTTTAGGTTGCCAGTGCCATTTGTTCTCTCTACTAATGTTGACTTATCTGTGCCTCTGAACTGATTTAAAAATGATGCTAAATTCACCATTGGGTGTTTCGTCATTGTCCCTCAGGTCATAAACCAAGAAGTTCGTCTTGTAACCGGTTGCCTAGCAATGCTGCTCAGGCCACTAAGGAAGATGGCAAAAAGCCTCAGGTGGAGCAGACAGGTGCAGAAAGACCCATCTCCGTCCAACACTACACTTCTCTAATAGATATGCTGTACAGTGAACAGATTGCCAAAACCCTTAACACTGTCGAGAACCTGTGGAGAATCCTTAGAAGGAAGATCTATAAAGGTGGGCGTCGGTGTACCTCAGGAGGCAATACCGCTGTCCGCAGATGAAATACAGGCACATACATGGACTCACAATTTCAGTGGATCAGAGAGATGTTAAGACAAATCTATATTTTTTTAAACCTATTTTTTAAAATGTATTATCTTTAGTTTTGTTTTAATAACATCCACATTATAATATAATATAATATAATATATAAATCCTCAGCTCTTTGGAAAAAGAACAAACAAAAATGCATGTGCATGATAACTACGAACACATCGTACAGGTGATACAAACTAATAAATCCTTAATTTAGCCCTGACAACCACATAACAAGCTGGCTTTGTATAGATTACCGGTTTCGTCACTGAGTCTGATCTATCATGTATCCAATGGCCAATTTATTTAGGCATTATCAATTGAACTGATAAGCAGTCCACGTGGACTTTCCACATGGTCTCAAGGAACACATGCGTCAGAGAGGTCAGTGTTTGTTCAGTCTCGGCACCGGTCGGCTGTGAACAGCCCCTGGAGGTAACAGACAAAATATGGGGGCTTCTGGTTTAACCAGTGGACATCTGGGACAAGACTTCCTCTTCTGTTAGCTGGTTGTAGATTAGCAACTTGAGAACGGAGTTGGAGTTGAGAGACGATGTCTGTTTCACAACTACCAAGAATGTTAGTAGTTATCAGAAGATAGCAGATTGGTTGCGAGACTGCATTTCAGCCAATGCGTTCCACTTCTATTGCTATTCATACGGACTGTTTACCTGCTAAAGCTAGAAGGCCTCAGGTCCCAAAGTCTTGTCCCTTGCCAGCAGATTCTGCATTCATATGCTGATATCTGTTTATAGAGACTAGTGTTGCTGTGGATTGACTGGACGGAACAGTTCATTAGTGCTAACAAGAGCTGCTCATGTCTCACATTTGATTTGGACTCATAGGTAGACATCAGTTGCTGTGAAGCATGGTGAATCACTTGTCACCCCTCTTTGGGGATTAATATCTCTGTGCCTGGTTGGCTGTAACTCCACTCTCATGTCTGTAGGCCGTTCCTTGAAGACAAGAAGTTCATCGCTCACACGAGTAAGTGTGGGCAGAGCACAGACCCCTCCCAAGCCTGATAAGGGGACAACAGATGATCAAGGTGGCTAGCATGAACAATCAATCATTTTTTCCTGCCCTTATCTGCAATCGTCAGGCCTCTGTTTTTGAATAACAGGCATGTTGCTTGAATGCTAACAGCTTGCTCATTTTGAATCCACTCAGGCTTATGAGCCCTTGACAAAGAGGATGTTTGGGGATAACCTTTTCATGTGGCTCAATCGGGCATCAGGGAGCTAAATGGTTCTTTAATCTGACCAACACTTTTTGCTTCCTAATCTCTCCTTCCATCCCTGCTTCTCTACACAATCGTCTGGGATTTACTCTCAACACTGTGTTAGGAGCTTGTGTGCCTTAACCTTCTTTGTCTTTCTACCAGATCCTGCTGTGCTGTGCGTCTTACTGGCTGCTTACTTGTTTTACCCTGTATCGTTGTTTTCATACGTGTCAATCAAGGAACGTTTGTATGGTTTGTTGTCACACTAACATCTTGTATTGTTTTATTGTCACAAAGTGAAGATTGTTTCCTCCCTCCCAGATGACGTCATCCTAGCTGGATGTAAGCTGCTGAGCTCACGCTTCAGTGTGGTGCATGTCAGTGCCATCTCACCAAGAGCACAGAAATCACTGCAGTCTGTGTGTGGCCTTTAACCACCGATGCTTTTGCTCGTCCTGTAGACATGTCCGCCTCTTTGTGCAGAGGATAAGTTGTAAAAATGTCCCTGTCCTGTATGAGTGTTTGTCCTTGATGATAGTAATACAACAGTCACACACTGGCTTAGCACTTTTAATATGCAATCCGAATGTTTTCTCATTTAGCCCCAAATCTCTCGCACACAATATTCCTGAAACTCTGACTTTATCCCAGATTCTTAATACCTGGGTGCGAAGCTGCCATGTTCCAGGAGCCGGCACTCAACAGTTATTAAAACAACAAGTCTGTCAGCAGCAGATGTCTGCTCAATAAGGGACTCCAAAAGGAAGTGCAACTGTTATTCTGCCTTTTTAACAGTGAGGATTTAGGGACGTGTGCCAAAACCAACCCCTCCACACTTAGAACTCTTCTTCTTTTATGATTTCCACTTTGGACCACCGGTAGCAGCAGTGGCCTCATGGGGATTTATCAATTCATCCATTTCATGGAACGCAAGAGCTCTTTGTTTCTGCTGTGAAATCATGGTCCTTATTGCGCTTTTCATACTGACTTGTTCAATCTTGACTATTCTACAACTAGAAGAGGTATAGTCAGTTTAGAGTAAACTGGATGAGTCACATGTTGCGCCCTCTTTATCCGAACCACAGACATGTTTGCGCAGTAGAAACTAAAGGACTCTTCCTTTAGTCTTTGTTCTGTTCCACCCCATCTTTCTGCCCAATAATAAACCTCTGCTTTCTCCAAAATACACTAATGGTTTATTTTTTCCCCATCAGCAAACCTCCCCCTGCCTCAAGGAACCATTGATTTGACCTCATTGTCGACTTTAACTTCTGATCATCAGTGACTACACAATCAGTCGTTGGTCCGTCTCAGTACTCTTCCATGGCCTCCTTTCCCTGCTAGCATCAATTTGTTGTGATATCATTGAAAGTTAAAATGGTAAAGAGAGCCCCTGTAAGATTACTGAGATGTAACCTTTGGTTCTTAATGTTGATTCTCTCCTGTTGGTTAAATCACATGGTGACCTTTCTAAACCCCATTGACCCCCCTCCCTCCCTTTGTTTTGTCTTGTGTCCCCCCTCACCCTCTTCTTGCCCACTTTTTTCTTTCTCGCCCCTTTTTTTTTCTTCTCTATTATTTTTTGGGGGATTTTTCGGCCGTGTAGCTTACAGGCCACCGGGGAGCACTGTGGACGGAGGGGCCCTCAGTCGCCTGCTCACTCCCACCCAGGCGTCACTAGCTAGGAGCAAGAGCGCCGCCGCCCTTTCCGCTGAAGGAAAAGATGCTCCAGGTAACCTCCACGTAGGAGATCCTGACAGAGAGGATGGATGACTAGACTCAGACCCTGGTCCTCCAAACCTACCCTCAGTTTATTAGTAGAATGGCAGCCAAGTCATTTCCAGTTTCCCTTCACTAGATCTTTGCTTTCAAAGAGAGTTTTTCTGTTGCTGGTGGTGTACTTACAGACGTTGCTGCAGAGCTCCGATGTTTCAAATCTGCTAGTCACAATCAGCTGTTTATAAATGAAATGCACAATAATTATCTGCAGCGAAGTTCACTCATGTGATAGAATCCTCTCTAAAAATTGACACACACACACTCACAGAGGTCCAAATCACATGCACACTCAGAATGACATAATTGGCTGTTGTGTGTTCAGCTGAGCCGATCAGGGTAGACTTGGCTGGCAGCATTTCTCTGCATCTGAGGAGCTCCAGGGTCCATGCTGGGAGATTTGTTCTAAGCTGCTTACTTGTTGGTTCTTGTTACATCAGACTGTTGCACTTACTGCATATGCTCTTGTAGCAAGACCAGAGTGCTGGAGGTTCCAACACCCAGTGTTAAACTACTAATTACTGTAATTTCTTTCTGGACTGTGTTATCACACTATTCAAATGCCACATTTCCACATTCCCAGACAAGATTTTTAACTGACGTCATAGATAAATATGCTCTGCTCACTAATTCTTTCTATAATGCTTCGGGGGAAGTTATCTGCAGTGTTTAAGTTCTGATTGAGGACATACATTTACTTAGATTTACCAGAGATAACCAGAGTCTCCTGACTGTTCCACTCCTGTGTCCTGGTGAATACTGCTCTCTACCTCCTGACTGTATTGTATTCAAGGATAGAAAGAATCATACTGTGTAGAGCACTGACTCACTCTGAATCTGAAACTGTAGTCCAAGTGTTGGTTTTAGGCTGTGGTGTTTATTGACCGGCCATTACGAACCCATTAGGGGCTATCGATCCTCTGCTAAGTATAGCCCCGGTAGAAACATGACACATCTGCATTAGCAGCAGCCGCAGTAGCTCAGCATCGATGTTCAGACTGGAGTCAGAATGAACTACAGGACGCTTTTGTGAACCGGGTGTGGCAGGGAGAGTTCTCAAGGTCTCCGGATTATCGTGGCTAAGCCCTTCAATCTGACACAGCAAGATCACTGCCAGTATTTCCCCTCCTCACTGACTGCAGGCTGCATGCTGTGCCTGTCACCTGTTGCGACCATTATTTAGCAGCTGCGCATTAACATCTAAGATTAGCTCCCCCTGTTTAAATGTAGTTAAGATTTACACTTTCTATTGCCTTTCTAGATGGAAAACTCGTTAGAATTCCTCTTTTTTAACGTTAAAGTAACGCATCAAACAACACAATCGACATTAATGCTGATTTAGTATAATAATAACTGTGTGTAGGCACCGTCGGTGTATGTTTTGTGTAACGGTGTTAGCTTTTGTGTCGTGTGTGCTCTGTGCTGGTGTTTCAACTAACTGGACTGTGGGTTTTGTAAGACTTACTCCTTTGTCCAATCAAAGCTGCAGAAATTTAGCTGTTCCCTGCTACATCTAACAAATCGCTGTTTTTTTTGTGCTCTTGTCCCCTTACAAAAACACTCTCCTTCCTCTCTTTCAACCATCATCCATGCTCCCTTCCTCTCTGTCTCTTTTCTCCCTATCCCACCCTCTTCATTACTTGCTCCATTTGCTCTTTGCTGCTTTGCTGCCCAATTTGGCCGCTTATCACACCTCCTTTCGGTTGTGCTCCCCTGGCCATGCGATGACTGTGTCCTTTACCAGAGTGTCACCTGTGTCCTCGCTCAGCCTCTGCCAGCCCCCTGCACCCTCCACGTGGACCTGTGCGCAGCCGCAGCATTGACCGACAGAAGAGCGGCATGACCACCTCTGTCTCAGCTGACGGAGCCCTCGACCCTTCAATGGTGAGAGCGCTTCTTGATACTAACGACACTGTCGGACAGTCAGACTTTTACAAAAAGGAAATGTACGCTGTTAATGAACTTAATATAAATCTCTTCTACCCTTTGGCAGCATGACCTCTGTTGGTTAGATTCTTACACTATCTAGAGAGCCAGGGTAGCAACAGCAGCATGTCAGAAGAAGAGAAGCAGCTTCATTCCTCTGTTTGTACCAAGGGTGGGTTCAAGCACAGTATTGAGTGTAGTTCATCTGTTTCGGCCGCTCTCAATATAGTTCTGTGTATTAATGGAAGAAAAATGTCTAACAGTGTCAAATATTCTTTGAGTCTCTCACAAGGGTGAGACTACAGATGGGTAATTGGTACATATGTAGGAACTTCATTCCTATTATTTATGGCTTTTATTTCAATTAGAGAGTCTTTTGATTGACCAATGAATGTAAACAGACATTTTATTAGTTGTAACATGACTGAATTTGTCTGTACGCTGCTGGAGAGAGGGATACCTCTTTAAAGGAACTTAGGTCACACAGAAGGATGCATAACAAATACATTTAAATTACATTGCTCAGTGGAATCATTGGATGGCACCAAAGGCTCAGATTCAAATACATATAACCTGCAACATTTGCCTGTCAAAGTACTTCTGCAGCTTAGTAAGCACAGGGAAATGTTTTTCCTCCAGATGTTCTTTGGTTTGTGCCGGTCACTCATAATTTGAAACTCATACACTGGCAGAGTTCTATCCTACTGACTGCAGCTCACAAATGATATCTGTTTTCACTTGGTGGCTTGTACTGCGTGGCTCTATCTCTTATAGCCAGTCTGTCAGCCACCTCTGTGGCTGTGAAAGGCCTCATTGTCATCGCACTAGACAAAGTGATCCACAGTGGCCTGATTATGGACAGATCAGGCCATGCAAAGCAGACCCCACCCTGACGCTCTGGGCCTGATCGCAAAAGCTTTTGACTTTCCTCACCATGACATTGTGTATTCTCTTCCACATGCACAGATTGGTGTGAAGATAATTGAAACTCGTTGCCTCGTGCTTATCACTGAGGCACTGCGTGGCACTTCAGTTGAATTGTGTCTTTTAGGTCAGCTGAGCTAGGCTGCAGGAAATGACTGTAATGACCAAAAACCAAACTGTTTTTCTTCACACTTCGTTCTCACCATTTTTCAAAGGAAACCATGATAGGTTCAGGGTGCTCACTGTGTATGTACTGTAAATGGTTGTTACTTCCTTGTGTGGCTTTGAAATCAGTTCTGGAACTGTTCCTGATACACTGACGACGCGGTGTCCTTACATACTGCTTTGGCTCCCATGCTATACTGATATGAAAAGGAAATTACTGTCATGTCCTCGCTCTGAAAATCTGCACATATTGCCTTTTTACGGTCTCAATGTACCTTCCTGTCCTCCCAAGCGATGTGACTAAATCCCACGTTGTTTATTATGAGAGAAGGGTGGTTTCTTAGATAGACACAGAAAATGTATAGTTTGTGAGCGTGTGAAAGTAAATGTTTGTGTGACCCAAATGTAATGTAATCGTACTTCAGAGGATGTCATGAGTTCCTTCTCTGATTCTGTCTCCTTTCTGTGGATCAACAGAACAAGCAGGACAAGCAGTTAACATCACCTGGGGGGCAGCGTCCCGCTTCCCCATCGACTCCCCTGGGACGCAATCGCTCACCTTCCCCAGCTCCCAATCCGGCCCCAAAGAGGACTCCCTCCCCTGCAACAGCAAAGTAAGACACTAACTTTAATGTTTGGAAAATACTTGACTGTAAGTTTTTGAAAGATTTTTAATGCATCAATATATTTAAACAAAACATAAATGGATAAAACTCCCATTTCTTCTGACAGGCAAAGTCCCAAAACACGCCCACCCTCACCTGGAGTAATGAAACAACGCCCCCCATCCCCCCAGCCCACATCGGCCAAACCTCCACCCATCCAGAAACCAGCTCTCACCCCAACAGGACCTCCCACTTTACGGAAGAGAGACTCCAAGTCCAAGGATATGTTTCCTTTTCAAGCTGGGTCTCCTCAGTCCTCTGATTCTAGCAAGACCAAAGAGAAAGATGGTGAGCACCTGTCATTGATCAAAGTACAGCACACAATATTAATACATCTTGATACAAATATGGAGAACATCTGGCTCCATGTAGAGTAAAGGGAGTCTTAACAACCATGATCACCTGACAGACTTTTACTCTCAATATTTGCAAAGACTGATTGACTGCAACCAGGATGTTTGCACTAGTGGTGGCAGACATGCAGTCAATCTCAGCACTGGACGTGACCTACCAAGACAAGCCCAAATCTTTTTCATCTTAAATTTATCCATCTTAGTACATTTCCTAGCAATACGTGTCCAAACCAACCTTCACTCACAAAAAAGATACAATTCATTTGTCCTCTGTAACAATTTCCCTGCAGCCATCTTGTCTGTAAGTAAATGTTCTTCTGACACAAAGGCGTCTTACTGCACTCATGTTCTCATTGTCTCTTTTATGTCTTTTTACCTGCGCATGTGTCCGTTAGTATAACCAGGACCAGAACAATGCAAAACTGTCTTGCTGTCTTTTGCTTGTCATTGATGCTCAATACTGCACATTGACTTTGAAGATTATACAGTTATATCAAGAATCAGTGTGGTTCCAGATAGCAGTTGTGTGTTTGTGTGCTTGTGCTTGTGCATGTGTGTGTGTGTCTGTCGAAACTGACGTGGCAGCAGCTCAGCTTGCAATAAATCTCAGGGGAGCAGGAGACCTATTAACTCCAAGCTGGTGTCACATCCTGTCACAGAGCTGGGGTCATTGATGCTGCCCCCTCCTGGAGAGAACTGTGCACTGCAAGATGAATGCTTAGTAAAATCAGAATCAGAAATCCTTCATTCGTCCCACGACGGGGAAATTTACGTTAATTGGTTTGTAGTGGTTTGATATCACATGCTGCTGGCTTTCCTATGGTCTTGCTGTCTTCATCATATTCTAAAGATTTAATTTTTGTAGGACGCACAGCTGGTGAGAGCATCTCAGACCCCTTGACTGTTTTCATATATATGCTTCAAACATATGTTGGCATTTTCACATAGCACAGCTGGAGATCTTGTGTTCAGTGCTGATCATGTGGCTCTCACACAGCCACTCATCACTCATCCTCTAGTCACCAAACACTGTGAAGGGCCTGATGCAGTGGCCTCAGGTCAGCAGTACAGAGAGAAATGGATGACACTGGGACAGAACGTGACAGGCTAAATCTTTTTTGTCTTTTCACCTGACAGACTCTAAGGCCGCGCCGGGTACCAATTCAGCTGCTGAGGCAGCCAAGATCCTGGCAGAGAACCGCAGACTGATGCGAGAGCAGAAAGAGAAAGAGGAGCAACTCAGGATACAGAAGGAGGAGGAGGAGAAGTGAGCATATTGAAATTGTTCTCTTGTTTTTATCGCCCAGGGGGAATGTTTTCTGACCTTTTCACAGCACACAGATGTGATATTGCAAAGCCAAGTACCATCAACACTGAAAGACTGCTATTGTAAATGTTTAGCTGCTAAGTAAAACCAAACCATGTGAGGAGTTCAAAGCTTTTCTTTAATGTGTTATGCATACAGGCAGGGCTCTGTCTAGTGTTTTTCATAATAGAATACTGTTGAGCCTTCAAAGCACGATTAGTACTTTTCAAGAAGGCTGCACGTACACATTCTTTTCAAAAGTATCCCCAACACGTCCGGCTTAAGAAATGACCTGTTTGTGTATGTAAATATGCTTCAAAGCCAATGGCTGCTGTTCCTGTCCTACTCCAGGCTTAGAAAAGAAGAAGAAATGCGTTTAGCAGAGGAGGCTCGACTGATTCGCCTAGAGGAGGAGAAGAAGCTCGCAGAGGAGAGAAAGATTAAAGAAGAAGAAGATGCTCGTATAGCAGAGGAAGACCGAGAGAGACTGGAAGCAGAGGAAGCACTGAAACAGGCTGAGCTCCAGAAGGAGCGAGAGGAGGCAGAGGCCAAGGCCCTGGAGGAGGCGGAGAGAGTCCGTGTGGAGCGAGACCGCCTCATGCAGCAGAACCAGCAAGAACGTATGGAGAGGAAGAAGGTACAGTGAGATCGGAGGGTGGAGTCTTCTCTCCCTTCAGGCCTCACAAGACCTAAATCAAATAAGTCTTTGTGGAAAATGATTATATAAAAAATATATACATTCTATTTGTTTGTAGAGAATTGAAGAAATAATGAAGAGAACTAGAAAAGGAGATCCAAATGACTTTAAGGTGAGATCCAGTCAATCAGCCCGTCGGTTCAAAGTGTCTCTGATGAAAGTCTTTCATAGTCTTTGCACCCGGAATTGTCAGTGTTAACATCTTCTTGTGACTCGTATGCAGAGAGACGATGATAAGATGCAGGATGATGAAGATGATGGAGACGACCCGGACATGAACTTCGAAACCCGGAGTAAGTGTCAGCAGCCTCTCACATATGTTGTGTATATATGAATTGCATTGAGATTCTTGCATCACTGCATTTTTTGTTTCTATTTAGTCATCATGGAGGAGATGTATTTTCTCTTCCTTGTTAGTTAAAGGGCTTGTTTGTCCGAATGTTCTCTCAACCAATGAGTTGTCTCGTCAAATTATCTCTCATGAATTGATGCGGCAGGCCAGACAGACGACATCGCCATGGAGGCCGACGGAGATGAGTGTGGTCTGTCCTCTGGAGATCCACTGGCAGAACGTGAAGAACCCCTCGGCAGTGTGAACGGCAAACCAGAGACTGACGACAAGGAGAATAACAACGGCGTCGGCACAGATGAGACTCAGGCAGTTAGGTATGACAACAGAAAAGATGACGGCCATGAAACCCACACAAACTGCAATCACTCTTAAGAAATAACAGAGGAACTGGAGATGTGTTGTAATCATCACCTGCAGGAAATATAGATAGATTTCAGATTGTTTCAATAAACAAGTCACTGGCGGAAACGATAACACTGGCAAATACTTCTTCGTTTTCCTGTCGTCAACAAGTCCCCAAACTCATGTTCATCCTTCTTGTGTGTAAATTCTCATCCTTTCCTCTCGGTTTCTCTGCTCATTACATATTCATTTGCAGAAGTCTGTTAGCAAGAAATCCAATTTCACCATCACCAGATCATCGTAGTTAAAAACTGCCTCCAGCTCTGTCTCCTCCTGCTTCTGTTGATCAGGTCTCGATCGCTTCAGAACATAACAAACTTTCCCGTGACACTTGTTGTTTCCCTGTCCGACAAAGTGCTGTTAAGTGACCCGTTTGTTGTCTCTTCGCATGAAAAAAAACAAAAAACAGCATATTTGCTTTTCATTCAAATGTACAGAGAGTTGAATGAATACAACATTTGTTTCTGTTAGGCATCAAGCCCATCATTTTTCAAATCGCTGAGTCATCTAGTATCCCATCATGGTGTTGGGATACTCAGACAATCTCTGCGGGATTATGAAGTTTATGCTGAGATGCATGTAAACATAATATAATTTTTCCCTTTTTATATATAAAGGATAATAAGAAAATCTGTCAAGGTTACGGTATCAAATATTGCATAGCTTTGACTGTTGTGGAAAAAGTCACATGATCTAGTGTGTATAACTTGCCCTTCTACTGAAGAGTTTAAAAATAAGGTAGTGAAACTCCTCTGAAAATAGCCTCTGTGGTGTCTGTGTGTCTCTGCAGCCAACAGTTAAAACACATCAGTTAGAGACGCTGTTCCACTGAGGGACATTCCTTCATTACTGTGCAGCCACATCCTACATACAGCATCCTGCACACATTTACACTTCACTAGGGAAGTGTGTTTATCCGTCCATACGTTCTAGGTCATGATGACCTTTTAAAGAAGAAGTCTGTGAACTTTTAAGATTTTTATTTTATTGTTTTTAACTCCCAACTCGCTCTCTTAAACACCTCCAACTAACTCTGTCCCCCTCCCCTCTGCAGTCCAGTTCCGAAAGGCCGCCTCGTCGAGGGCTCCGAGTTCCTCAACGAGCAGGACTCTGCCAAGGTGGGGCTGGTGTCAGGCCTCAACAGTAAGTCAAACCAGTGGAGCTTCGAGGAATTCATTGATCTCAACGTCCACACAAAGACTCACCCACTCATCGAGGCGGAGGACTGTAACCAGGTCTTGATCAACTGTGAAGGCTCAGATGGGACCAGGGTCGCCTTTGAGGACAAGGGAACCCCGGTCAACACCCTGCATTCCTCGAATCAACCTATAGAAGCCCTGTCAGGTGAGGAGTCCCGGTAGTTATCTACCACAAACAATCCATTTCACCGGGAGCATTAACTAAGAATGTGTAGATGTTCAATCCTTTTCCTCCTGTGTCTCTGTAGAGATTTGATGCTGCAGCCGTCGCTGAGAAGCCTCTTACTGTTGCACTCCTCAAGTTCCTGTCTAGCTGAGCTCCTTTTGAAAAGATCTCTACCGATTCCAAACAGCTTCCTCTTCTTTCTCCTCCAAATTTTCCAGGCGGAGGAGCACAAGGTGAAGCGGAAAGACCACCCTAAGTGCTAAATTTTTCGCCCTACATGATGAGGAAAAAATTGTGGACTAAAAAAAAATGTTCTGCTTCAGGGAAATTCCATATGTTCCTTCAACGTTCTTGCTTCAGGTCTCTTTCCTCTTCCTCTTGTGTCTAGTTCTCCGGATGTTTTTTCTATGTTGTGTCCAGTTATGATGATGTTTTTTAAGAGTTTTGTCTTTGTCAGGGTTGCATTGTTGTAAGTTATTAATTTTGGCTTCTTTGTGATTGTAATTATTGTTATTTCGGGTGTTTTTTCTCCTGTATGAGAATATTCCAGGACACATGCACATCAGGCTGATAATATTGGCATATAATAAGGTTGATATCGCGAGTAATGGACGGGACCTTAATACATCCTGTTCTTTCGGGGGGTTGATGTCCCGGATTCTGCATGTGACTCATCTAAATTTACTTGACCAGCTGCTTTTTTGCAGCATCCAGCAATATGGCCTTACAATTTTTGACAACCTCCAGTTTAGAAGTGTAAATATACAAAATTGCATGTGCTGAAGCTCATACATGCACCGTTTCCTGTCATGTGCTTATAGTTGGGAATTCTACACTCATGCTTTAGAGCTTGGAGCTCATACCTTTTTTCCTTTTTTTTCCCCTTATGCTTTACATCTGTGATCTCACATTGTGTTTCCTTCATCTGCCACTAGAGGGCTTTACAAGCACAACTCCTGGTGTTACATCTGGAACTGAAAAGTGTTGAGATCCATGACAGCACTGTAATGAAGTCGTATGTCCAGAGAAGTTTAAGTGCTGTGGTGATGTAGGACGCATGGTTCACCTATGTTATTTACATATGTATGTAGGATCTGTTTACCAACCAGATCAGTGTAACTCACATGAGTCTGTTGTGCAGCTTGTTACAGGTTGGGATTGAATCTGTTCTTTACCTGCAACAATGCACATCAGACGTCCATGTTTTAATTCATATTCTCTGCGTCTCTGAAGGCTGTGTGTGGTTCTGTTACTACCTTGAATGTTCAGATGTTCTGTCATGATGTTCCGAGTTCACTGTTGCTGGAACTACAAGTCAGGTTCTCAAGAATCTGGTTTGAACGAGCTTTACTGACATATCCACTAACGCTCTGTCATCCATCCTTCTGACTGTGTGGCTCTTTCGTTCATTTCACTTCCCCCCCCCCAAACTAACCTTCCTCTGAGACTCCCAACATACTAGCTGCTACATCTGACAAAATGCATTTCAACTATTTTTATAAGATAAAATATGGCTGTTTATATATGAAAATACATGTCTACATATATTTAAGTGTTGTTGTATTGTGTATATAATCAGTATTAGGCAAACAAAGCCATGTTTAGGATGGAACGGTGTCATGATGTGGATAATTGAAGTTTCTGTGTTCGTGACTGTGCTATAAGTTAGGTTTCTGTTGGACTCGTGCCCGCTGCAGGGTAATCAGATTCAGTTTTTGGGCAGCCTTGAAACTGAATACGTACACAAAGCCCTTCTCAATAAGGGCTCTGCAAAACAAGGGGCCAAGTGGGGACCCACTATACGTTTCCCAGCATTGATATGTTTGTGTTATTAACCATGAGAGAGTCCTTCTTCCCTGAGCCCCGATTCTGAAAACTGCCGCAGAGACTAAACTGTTTGACATTTGGATGGAGGGTGGAGCTGTTTGAGCCTTCAGCAACATGTCTGGCCTGTCACAAGAGTCGTTGCTGTGCCTCTCTTTAATGTCATCCAAACATTTCTCTATATGATGCGGGGGTGCTGTTGGACAGTCCCAGGAAGCATCAGTTCAGTTCAGGGTTCATCAAACAATACATAAACTAGGATGGCAACAAAAATGTGACCTGGGTCAGACATGCTTTGCATGTTTTCTGTTCGTTCTGGATTTTTTTTCATGAACTGTTTAGAAATCTTGAAATTCCCTAAGCTTGAATCGTGCAAGCAAAAGGTCCGCGGACCTTGATTTTTTGCCTTGTTCTTCGCCAGCTTTCACACCCTCTTGCCAACTAAAATGGCTTTGTACATAAGCGGGGCTTTAGTTCTTAGTTTTATTAAGAAGTGCTCAAAGAATGTAACAGACTCAATAAACCGTCCTTCATTATTTACC
Source organism: Macroramphosus scolopax (assembly GCA_901007825.1). Classification (NCBI taxonomy): domain Eukaryota; kingdom Metazoa; phylum Chordata; class Actinopteri; order Syngnathiformes; family Centriscidae; genus Macroramphosus; species Macroramphosus scolopax. The sequence goes on from CAAKHC010018764.1 coordinate 43,597, forward strand.
GCCTCTGCTCAGAGCTGCCCGCTTTTATCTATCATACATTAATCCAACATAAGACACTTTGCACTGTCACAAATGACTTGCTCGGTTTAAGACTCGATGACGGTTGTTGAGGATTAGCTTTACTGTAGACTCGTAGGAGAGTTATGTGATATCTTGGAAGAAGAAACAAAGTGTCATTCATAACCTGAACCTTGCCTGTACTCAGACTCCCCCAGATGTTTCCGACTCCCGAACTCTTAGAGGCTTGTTGAGAAGAGAGGCTGCTCTCCTGGGACGACCACTCGCAGGCAGCGCCTGCTAGGGGGGCTGTTGTAGCTGCTGCTGTATCTATCCCAGGTCCTGGTACATCAGTGAGGGCTTGAGTCCTCAACATCCATAACAATAGGATAGCACGGTGCCTTAGATTGAGATTTAGTGTTTCTATTGTATCACTGTTAACTAAGAGAGCTTGTCCTTACCTCGGCCTCGACAATCAGTCTACCCAACCTGGGCAACTTTGTGAATATGAATTCTAAAAGATTTACAGACCTAACAACTTACTGTCCACAAATAAAATTTGTACTGTAAATATATGCTTAAGTGTACTGAGATACAAACTGTTAATAAAGTCTTGAAAAAAAAAAATCCCTTTGACACATTTGTTTCTTTTTGCCGCAGAGAAATGAGAGACTTGAGATCACTTCCTCCTTTTATTCTTGGTTTGCATTTTAACTTCACTCAAAAAGTCTTGAATACATGAGCAGTTTATATTCCAGCAGCAGCAAGCTAAAAAAAAAATAGAATTTTAAATTCCCTTGCTAAACATCTTTCGAAAATCTCATAATCCATTCAAATATTCAGAGACGCAACAGATTATTAGTCCCAAGCTGGTATGTATGAGCAACAGTATGCATGTAAAAAGCTTATTATTCCCTCTGGTTTCCAGTTAGGCACTGAAAAGGCTTTTATGTTGAAAGGCCCCACTGAATCTGCATCAGATCAGACTAATAGTGCACATCATCATCCTCACTTCTGTTGGCATGTTAATATCAAACACCGACACATGCTGCGTATACGTCCGTGCAGATAAATGATTCAAGCTAGCTGAAATAACTTCTCAACCCGGATATACTTTTCATCTAGAGTGACTGTTATACATGTTGTTGTCTATTTCAGAAACTGGAATTACATTTCTGTGTTCAAAACCAAAACAATCCTGTTTATGAGAAAAACACCTTGTTGCAGATTAACAGTCACGGAGCCAGTTTTAGTGTGATTCTCCTCGACCCGGATCGGCTGCACAGGCCGACCTGCAGCTCACAGTTTCTTAGCACAGTCGGGGCAGTGGACGTTTTCTCCGGTGATGACGAAGCGCTTGTTGGCCAAGGAGAGGCTGCACTTCTTGCAGGTGAAGCAGTACTCGTGCCAGGCGTAGCCCTCGTAGTTCACCACGTTGGTGCCGTGGCCGAACCCTGAGGAGACGGAAGGACATCAGTCAGTGAAGTGAACATTTTCTCTGATGCTGTTAACTTTTCTCCTGGTCAACATTGTGCACAGTCCTGCAAAAACTACAGTCTTCAGCACAAAACTCATCTCATCAATCTGTTACACTTCCACTATGCAGCCCCAGTGCATCATGGTCTACTGATGTGTTTCTAACATATTTTACATGCATCCTACTGTTAATACATCCAAGACCAGTGTGTGACCCTTCGCTGACCTGTGATCGGGTTCTTGCAGCCGTGGCATTTCTTGGCCACATCAGTCTTGTAGCAGTCCACACAATAAACGCTGTTCTCATGGGAGGTGAAGCGAACCCCCCCCAGGGGCTTACGGCAGTTGCGGCACACGAAGCACTCGGAGTGCCAGGGCTGGTCCTGGTAGCTGATCCCCCCGGAGGTGATGGGCTGAGAGACACAGGCTTTGATTATCATCTCAAACACTGCAGCTAGTGAGGACGAAAATGGGGTAAAGTACCTTCACGTCAAACACTCGCTCTTCACAACAGATGCAACATGAGCCGTAGCTGTACCTGCTTGCAGTGGAAGCATTTCTTGGCAAACTTCTTGTCGTGGCAGGGAGCACAGTAGATGTCATCACCTTTGGTCAGGAAGCTCTGCGTGCGGATTGGCTGCTTGCACTCGAAGCAGGTGAAGCATTCCTCGTGCCACACTTTGTTCTTGTACTCCACGTTCTGCGATCCTGCAACGCACACACGAACAAGAGATCATCAAACCTGAGCTCCTCAGGACGGATGTTCAAGATCAAGTTCAGCATGCAAACCCCACCTGGCATGACCACCTTGTAGCAGCCCTGGCACCGGTTGCCGTCCTCCCGGGAGCCGCACTTGCCACACATGATCTTGCCATCGTCCCTGGCGTTGAACGGCTCGCTGGCCAGCGGCTTGTAGCACTTGGCGCAGCGAAAACAGTCCTCATGCCAGTGGCGGTTCTTATGGTGCAGCTCCTGAAAGCAGAGAGGCAGAGCAGGCTGAGCAGATACGTCCTCACCCGGTCCTCACCCGGTCCTCGATGAAGACGGAGTGTGTGTTTGCATCATGTGGGCCGATGCTGAGGGCCACCAAGTGCAGATTTTGGAGATGTGAGATAAAGTACTTAAGCTCCAAGAGTAGAAAAGACACGTCTTTGGAGTGCTGAGAGGATTTCTGGAAGCAGAGATCACTGCTGGAGGAGAGGAACTAAAGCCTGACAGCTCTTTGAAAAGACACTTTCTTCATCTCACTTAATCTCTCAGATTTACTTTAAATCTGCATTTGCATTATCCCCATTAACACACATAGTTGGTATTCAGTAATTCAATGTAGGGGAGATGAACAACGCACACACACACACACACACACACTGATCTCACCTTTGCATCAGCACCGATGGGCCGTCTGCACTCTGCGCATGTGTTGGCACAGATCTTATCAAAGCACTTGGTGCACACGTGCTTCTCATCCTTCTTCACATACTTCTTCCCATGCAGGTTGTCACGGCAATAGTAGCAGTCGAAGCGATCCGTCATGGTGGAGGTGAGATAACTCCTCGGGCCTGTGAAGACAGTCAACTGTCAGACACATGGAGCTTCTCTCCTGCTGCAGCTGTCCCGTCCCGCTCCAGACGGGGACAGTGTTGCTTCTCCTATCTCGAACCACGATTCAAGCCGGTCTCCTCTCATTCCAGCAAGTCAACTTTTATTTATAGAGCGCTTACATAAGCAGAGTTGATCCAAAGTGCTTGATGGCAGATACAAAAGAACAAAAAGTAATAAAAGAAAAGAAAACAAGTCGTTATTAATGGCAGGAATCGGGGACCAGTGGGAAGCCGGAGTCGGCTGACGTCACAGTAAATCAGAAGCAGAACCATCACAAAGGCTGAAATAGAGAGAATAAATCTCACATGTGACCCCTTTAATATCAGTAGTGAGGTAAAGCTCATACCGAACTGATGAGGGAAGTGAGACTGAGGAAATAGAGAACAGAGAGCAGCTCACAGATGTCTGATTGTTGTCTGCATTTGCCCTCCAGACTTTGTATCACTGGAAAGCTTTGGTCATATTTTTAGCCCGTCTGGTTCCCTGAGCCCCCCACCTCGTTGATGTGCCCCCTGAGTCCGGCCCACACTCTCTCTTTTGTCTACATTTCGGTCAGGTCATTTTATAGGCTGTCAGTGTAAACACTGTAAACTGAGTTGGCCTGCTGCTTCATTCATTAACATCGGTCATATGGAGGAGTTCCCCGTAGCAGCTGTGAGGATGGATCACAGTTGCTGCTGACGCTTCTCCATCACACCGGATGGCGACAGGAGGCGTAGCTGCACAGTGGATCTCAGCAGAAGTGATTAATTCGGTGCAAAAAATTCCATTTTCAACCGCTCAGAACATCAGGAGGGATGTGAGGGGGGGACAATAATGGCATTTTGTCTTAGTAACCATAGGAACAAGGAAAATATTTACGAAAGGGGACTGCAGCTATTTTAGTGGGATGTGGTAAACAGCCATGTGAGGAGATGAGCCCCCCCTGCAGCATGTTTGAATGGAAACATAGATGTGAGACTGTTCGCAGCATCTGTGCTTCAGGGATGAAGGTCAACTGAGGACTGAGCCCTGACATACAAGCCCCCCCCCCCCCCCCCCCCCCCCCCCCCCCCCCCCCCCCCCC
>CAAKHC010018765.1:7531-18608 GCA_901007825.1 Macroramphosus scolopax
GTTTAATTAAACACATGTGCTTATTTCATTGTATCCTGTTGCTGTAAGGTTGATTATTAGCCTACAGTAAAGATTACCATAGAATATATAGGCTGTTTAAGGGTGTAGGTGGTCTCCTGTTTCTGCTATAAACATATTTTACCAATAAATTATACAACATATTCCTAGCTTAAAAGGTAAATTCATGTTAAGTTGAGGTCTTCATGCTAACGTTTGCCCAGACAAGAGATGTGTATTAGTTTTGTATTTATTATCTGCTATGAATTAGGTGTAATTCATTAAACTTTTACGTAATCCTTCTGTGTACTAGTCAGCAGATAATATATATTTAACAAGCGTCCTCATGCTAGCTGCTCTTGGAGCTAAATGCTAACTAGCTTACTGTGCGTTTAGCAAGCTTTCCAATGTTAGCCTGTTAGCGCTAACATGTGAAGATTAGCTCAATGCTAAACACAGAATGTAGCTGAGGCTTTAGACAAATTAAAACTTTGATCTGCTAATGGCGCTAGCTGAAGAGTTCATTCGATCATTTCACTAAAATATCAAACGTTGGCCTCGCCGTCATCATGGCAGCACCCGAGGAAAGTTGATGGGATCACCAGAGGATGTAGGTTTAATCCTCTGTGAATATCTCTACAAATGTCATAGGGATTTATGTATTTGTGATTGATTAGCGGTGCAAACCATGCAACCATGTGCAAACTAGCGTGTTAGCCTGGCTAACATCATCTTTACGCAATGTTCACAAAGCATCATGTAACAGCTTTGCAGTTGTCATGCCAACGGTTGTCTGTAACCTGGTGAATTTCCACGCAGGTCATGCAAAGTTCAGAATATTCTCTGTGATGATCCCAATAAATTCACAGAGCAGTTGAACCTGAATGGGCGACATGCCTCCGTGGTAACCACGGTGTCAGCAGGGCGAGGATGATGAGGGTGACGAGGGAGCGATGCATCCGGGGGGGGAAAAGAAGCTGCGTATCCGGAGGTACTGTGGATGAGGCACACAGATAGAAGGCGCACAGACAAAAGCACATCTCCTAATCTCTCCGACACATGTGTGGACCCCCAAATTAGCCGGGATAAAAAAAAAGGATTGAACCCTTTGACCTTAGAAGCCAGAACAGTAAAGACAAGACACACACGTAGGCAGTAAAATGTGACATCAGCATGTGCAGGCGGTTTGAATTCTATTTGTGTGTCTGTTGAAAGCACAGCTGCTTTCATTCGTCTGCTCAGGTGACGACTTACCTTATTGTGAATTGGGCTTAAAATGCATGACTATTTGTAAATTTGTTTTTACACTTATATTTGAAGCCAGATCAGATTGGGTTTGTTTTGGATGCTGCAGAGCATGCAAACTGTTGCTCCGTGTTAAATTGCATTCCACTGTTTGTCTCACAGAAATGTGCAGTAGACACACAACCTTCTCTCTATAATCAAGTTCTTCCTCTCAGCCTGAAAACAAGGTGGAAACACTCCAAGCAATCTCCTCAGCTGATTCAAAACTAACAAGCTAAAGGTGTGAAAACGTTACCACGGCACAAACACGACCCCTGGCAGGGGGGCAGGAGGACATCGGCTCGTAATCAAATTCTGTTAATACAACACGATCGGCAGCCGGGACGCCGCCGGCCGTTTATAAGCAAGATCATTCATTTTATTTGTGATGCAAGCCATCGTTGGGTGTAATGAAACCAGTGCCTACAAAAGGGGGTTGATGTCGACACGACTGCTGACTTTTGTTCCCCGTGTTGGCAGCGTTTGCCTCCTGGCACAGGACGGCGGGGCGAGTCAGGAGAACAGGCCGGCTCGTGAAACCGCAGCACATCCAGGCTTTGAATTATGGATCCGCCGTGCTATTATCTGCAGGATGGCCTAGCAAAGTCAAACCGGCCGCTCTAATGACCAGAACAGCAGGTCGTGTTGATTAGAAAAAGGGAGGCAGTGGGCAAGGGTGCACTATCACACCCCACTGCCTTTTCATGGCATTTAGAGAAGACCATCATGCTGATTGGTTTCATGTCGCTGCATAAGCAAGCTGTTGTTCTGACTTTGGCTGATCCTTTCGGAGGATATGAATATTTAAAGGGCCTCGGCGTGTAAATTCACGCTCTGCCTATTTATTTTCAAGTTAAAGCGTGTCAAGCCTTTTATCCAAATGACAAGTGGTTTGCAGCACGTCGGCGTCCATTGTGACCGGAGACAGCACGATAGAAGAAATGACGCCTCGTTTACAGGCATCACCGGGAAAATTGCTCTTCATCTTTCCTTCATGCACTCCTCCAGGCTTCAGGCTCCCTCCGCTCGAAAACCGACGTCTCGTTCGGTGACGGCGACGAATTAGTCAGCAGCCGCGGAAGAAGAGGGTGAGCGGTCCTGGCAGTGAGAGCAGGAGAAGCTTATTACATCCCTCGGTGGAAAAACCTGACGTTGAGATCACTAACGTCACAGTATGTTAATGAATATGAGCAAAGCTGAGAGACGTTGTTTGTCCACTCTGATCATTAGGATCATTAACAAGGGGAACCAGGGACACAACTAATTAACCACCATTACTGCAAACCAGGCCAAACATTCCCCTCACATCTTCTATCGCACTTATTTGCCTGATTATTTAGGCAAATGAGCTATTTCCTCACCACATACTAAGCTGCTGTTCTAGTGCAGACGTGGTTGCTAAGTGTTCTTTTTGTCAAGACATCTGAAGGTGAGACAGATGGAAATTGGATGTTAGAAAAGGAGACGCGTATATATAGTGCTGAGTATTGTAATCAAACCAGCAGGGAATAGTTACAGCTAGCATTGCTTATTAACAGCAGCACCAGAAGTACACACACACACACACACAGTACACACAAAATGATGCTTTAATAGCTGCTATGTGTGCACGAGCGCTAGTTTCCATGCAACTGCGAGAGAAAGAGATGGGTGTGTGGGAGACTTCATGGTATCCATGAGAGGTGCCGTGTTCCCGTATGACCCTTGACCTTTACTGTACGCTAGACGTCAATCCTCACCTGCACTTCCACCCAGACTCTTAGTTTCTTGGAAGCTTCTCATTTGAACTCTTAGGACAGTTCACTGGGAACGACAAGTGTGTTGGCAAACCCTTGGAAGGTCACCTGCGGCCCTTTTATTGGCATCCACACCCAGACATCCCGTCCTATATTTGGGCTGTCATTAGAGCCAGCAGCGTGAGAGTCTCATCAGAAGACTTAAGAAAATTAGCGGTATAGAATCTGTCCGGGCGGCAGCTGCTGTGTGTGGATGTTCCTGGGTGGAGCCGAGGAAGGTACTGTAACTCAAGGAACAGAGATGACAGATGGCCTGGAGGTGTTATCAACACCCTTTGTCCCTGACGATTTCCCCGAGCGCATGCACACGTGCATGGGTGCACACATCCCCGTTTGATACCTTTTCTGCAGACGCAATTACGTACGAGCATTGTGGCATGCTGCTCGTCAGCCTCTGCAAAGGAGCACAATTACACGCCGTGCATGTGGTGGAACTAAGCTGGCTATCTTTGCAAATATATTATCTTTCCATTGTAGCCTTTTATTCACACCGAGCTGAAGCTGTCACTCATGGGGGGGGCGATTTTCGATAGCGAGGACGATGATGCGTTTCCAGAACAATGATGCAGGTCGTGTCATATTCATGTAAACTGCTGCTGAAGTTCATCATAAAACCCTTTGATATAAGATGCTGCTGCTCCCCCTGACAATGTCGTGTCATGTATGGAAGGGCAGACTCGTACTGCCTGGTTGACGAGCTGCAAACGGCATAAAGTGATCCTGAGTGAGGTGTCGCCTCTGGCGGGCGGGTTGCAGCCGGTACGTGCTGCAGCCGGACCCGGGGGGATCAAACATGTGACCTCATTCAGATGGATCCTTGTTCATGTGAGCACATCTTCCCATCTGCTTAACAGTCTTTCTGTACCAATTTCTGACTCAATGATGACTCATCACCTTCTCTGACTGTGTGTGATTGTTTCTGAAGTTCATCAGATTACCTGAGACTCCTCTGACCTCCAATACCGAGAGAGGAGCTCCCTTGTTCACAATGTCTCGCCTGTGATTGCAGCTGGACGGCTTGCAAGGAAAAGTTAGAGGAAGTTAAGAGGAAGAGGAGGTTGCAAAGGGTCAGCGAGAGAGAGAGAGTAGCATTGACTGCTTCCTGTTCTTTTCACAGGCAGGTTTCTATTAAAGGTTTGATACGCGTGACTTTGCAATTGGATGTAAATGGACCAGCGATGGAAAATGAGGCGCAAAAAAAGTGATGATGAAATGCACTGCAAGAACGATGGAGAGCAAACTGTTGGGCCGACAGACCGATTTGCATCCAGACACCGATGATGCAATCAATAATGGAGTTCACGTTGTTACTAAAGCAGCTGAAGAATCCCAAGGCCTGTGCCAGACGATCGTCAGCTCGATGTCGACAGTCATCCTTCAGTGCCGTTTACTCCTCACAATCACCGCCTGAACAGTCTGAGCATGAATGAACGCACCCGTCATTCTACTATTGATTGACACTTCCATCCTTACGGTGGTAACAAACACAGACCCCAAAAAAACAGCTCGTGTCCACCTCCACCTCGACTGTGATCAGTGAGCCGTGAGTGGCAGTGCTTCTCCACCTCTCCGTCCTCTTCCTCCCTCCGCAGCACTTCACCCTCCTCTCCTCTCCCCTCTTGTTTTGCTGATTGCAGCCTGCGCCCTCTTGCCATGCTCCCCACCTTCATGTGTTGTTGTCAGTTTATTACAAGTGAAATCTCTTCCCCTTGAATTTCAATTGAGAGGCTTCAAAGTGAGCGGCTCGTCGGCGGAGAGGGTCATCAAACGAGCCGGGTGCTTCGGCGTTACCGGCCTTCCGAGGACTCTCCGAGGACCACGGCTGAGCCGCCGAAGCTGTCCCGTGTTGTCTCACAAAAAACTTGTTTTGTTATTGATTGATTGCGTTTCCCGTGACGTAAAACGATCCTTTTCACCTCAGTACGTCCGGCTTTGTTGAGCAGCACAACAGTAAGACAGTTGAAGGTCTTCCACATCCCTTCATACTGCTCTCCTTTATCTTCGGCTGACAGCTGTGGAGATTCAAACAGCCGTCACCAGCTGTGACAGCTGATGCAACAGCTGCACGCTCGTGTACCTGTGAACGTTTTCTTTCCCCTTTGCAATCACGCATTAATTGACACCCTAATCTAAAATGATAACAGCTCCAGTTTACCGCGTCGAGAGCGGTGGAGTCCGTCTCTTCATATCCTTCTGTCTCTCTTCTCTCCGGTAGATGGTGGTTCTGATGGACCCCATGGAGGATCCCGACGACATCCTGCGTGCCAACCGCTCCAGGGAGAAGACGTACATGTTCGACGTGGCGTTTGATTTCTCAGCCAGTCAGGTTAGTCAAACGTTACGTCAAAAAGCTACATGACACCCACACGAGCGCGGTTTGTACTTCGACTACATGCATTTCTTCTTGCCTCTGCAGGAGGAGGTGTACCGAGCTACAACCAAAGGACTCATCGAGGGCCTCATATCAGGCTACAATGCCACTGTGTTTGCCTACGGACCCACAGGTTGGTTTGTGTTATGACCTGACTGGAGCGTCGGATTCATCCACCAGTTATTAGTTTTCTTAATCTCTGCACATCTTCCGTGACAGCGAGACAACTCATTTGCATCAGATGTGTGTTTTATGGTTTTCGTGCAGGTCTGATTAGAAAGTGAGTCATGCTCCACCTCCCACGTGTCCGGTGGGGAAGGGACAGAGTCCAGCTCTCTATCTCCATCTGTCTGCGTGTCCATCTGTCCCACAGATTCACTGTCTCTGTCAGAACATTCAGTCCCTCACATACGGACCCCGATGGTTCATTCAGCGACTGACATCTGTAGATTGCTGCATCGACAACTCGGTGGGTTCATGAGCACAAACGAGCCCTGACATGAATGCGTCTTTGATTCTCCGTGTTCAGGTTGTGGGAAGACGTACACCATGCTGGGGACGGACAAGGAGCCGGGCATCTACGTTCAAACCCTGAACGACCTGTTTCGTGCCATCGAGGAGACCAGCGACGACATGCTGTACAGCGTCTCGATGTCCTACCTGGAGGTAATTTCCTTCCTAGTACGAACACACAGAATCATCCAGCTAATGGAGAAGTGATTACACCCCCCCCCTCTTAATTGCTCTTCTGTGGGACTCAACATGACATAAAGCTGATTGCTCACCCTGAGATTTCCTCTGATTTCTTCCCATTTGAGCTGCTTGTGTCTCCGTGTTTCTGTCATCATCACAATTAGGACGTCTTCTCTCACTTTAACATCTGAAACGAGCTGAGCTCTTTACTGTGAATCATCGTTCAACCAGGCGTGTTTGTAATATGAGCCCTCTGGTACGGCCGCGGCTCCTCCTCATGCTGCAGTGACTCACCGCTGCCTCTTCAGGAACAAAGTGGTATTACGGGACAAGATGGTCCAACCCTGACAAATGCCATATTCTGTCCTGAGAGACGTCCTGCAGAGGACGGCAGCATAAACGTTAAAAACAAGAGTGAGTCGGATTTGTTAGAGCTCGAAAAGAAGTGGGACTTGAGAGAAGAGAAGGAATGAAGGACAGGAAGAACGACACACTTGATGAGCGTAACCTCCTCTTAAAAAGAGCAAAACTGAAAAGAGCATTCAGCCTTCAACAGAAAATGGAAACGGAATAATACAAGCAGCACTTGCTGGAAACAAACTCCTGCCTGTTGAGTGGCAGGTTTGCATCAGACATTTAAATGACATTGTGCGCCGCCAGCGCCAGAATACTATCATTATATTCAATGATTGACGTTGTTATTGAGGCGGCTCTCCGACGGCACTTCGGGTGGGTGGACGTGAAAATCGTTCCATTAAAATGCCGATGATAAAGCCTGGATGTACTCTGACCCGCTTCACCACAAACCCCCGACATAAGGCCTCGCCGGGTGTTTGCTGTTTCCAGGGAGCAGCTGTTGCCGCCGCCTCGCCACACGGAGGTTAAACGCCATTTTATAGCCTCGTAAGAGGGACGCGCTCGCATCACACCGCAGATGTTAATCTCAAACAAATAAATATCCCCTCGGTCCTTCGGCACCACTCAGACGTCTTTATATGTGTGTGCTGTAGACAGAAAACTACCGAACTGTTGGATGCACTGGTCTGACTGGAGCTGCAGGTATAATCGGTACCCAGAAGATAAAACCACGACCGTTCCTGAGTGTGTGACTGTGGTCAGCTGAACAAACACTCTTCATCACCTCCTGCCGGCTCGTCACTTTCCAGGATGTCACTTCCTGCACTTTGCTTTTATTTGGATTTTCGAAGCTTCATGGTGTTTTTGTTGCTCCAGGTTTGGGACCTGAGAGCCTGAAAGGAGCCTCTAGTGTGTGACCATCATCCTCCTCCCCTTCAGTTAATCATGCTGTACGGCTTCTCTTCATCTTTGTAGATCTACAACGAGATGATCCGTGACCTGTTGAACCCGTCCTCCGGGTTCCTGGACTTAAGAGAGGATGCAAAGGGAGTGATTCAGGTTGCCGGCATCACCGAGGTTTCCACCATCAACGCACAAGAGGTCAGACCACCACTACACGCCTTGTAATGTGTCGTTACTCGTGCGGATTTCGTGCCCACAACTCCCGTCTGTGCTTCCAGATCATGGAACTGCTGATGAGGGGGAACAAGCAGCGCACGCAGGAGCCGACAGCCGCCAATCAGACGTCGTCCCGCTCCCACGCCGTGCTGCAGGTGGCCGTCAAGCAGCAGAGCCGCTGCCGAGACGTGTTTCAGGAGGTCCGCTTCGCACGCCTCTTCATGATCGACCTCGCCGGCTCCGAACGAGCAGCACAGGTTCGTGTGTAAATATAGACGTACTATATATACTCGCTCAGCCAAGACTGGATCGGTGTTTGACTTTACAATAAATTAACATAAAAGCAATTAAAAAGGAACTTTCGATGGGCATTTTCCTGCCTGATTCGACCTCTTCACATGCAGTCAAGTGGGGATGATGAGAAGCATTCGCTCAGTTTTTAGGTTGAGGCTGCTGTTGAAAGGTCCGTCTATTGTCGTCTATGTCAGCTCGTGCACGTCCATACGCACCACACGGGCGACATGCGAGCAGCTGGTGAGTGAGAGCACTTATTTACCATGGAGACGAAAAGGCTCGAACCGCCACTGAACGCCACATATGGCCTCCGTTAAGAATTGAGTAGGACGGAGTTGTTTGTCACTCGAGGCTTCGGGGAAGTGCTCTGCCTCTTTTAGAGGAAGAGAGGATGGATGGTTAGAGCTGAACATGATTAGTAGTAAAGGGGGAAGGTGACGCCATCTGCTGGACAAGAGGTGCAACTGCTCTGAAAGAGTTTGGTCTTATATGGAGTTTGTTTGTAAGAGAAAGTTCTGCAAACAGTCGATTGAACAATCAAAGCGTTTTCAATTGTGTCTATTTGTCCGTCTGTCGATCAGACTCAGAACAGAGGCCAGCGGCTGAAAGAAGGGGCCCACATCAACCGCTCCCTCCTGGCTCTGGGCAACTGCATCAACGCCCTGAGCGACAAGAACGGCAGCAAGTACGTCAACTACCGAGACAGCAAGTTGACTCGTCTGCTGAAGGTACGTCAGCTTCTACCGAAGCATCTTCTGTGATTCTGATCGTTTATATTTATCTGTGTTTCGTCTTCTGATGTCTCTGATTGACAGGACTCGCTGGGCGGGAACAGCCGAACCGTCATGATAGCCCACATAAGTCCGGCCTCCGTGGCTTTCGAGGAGTCTCGTAACACCCTGGCGTACGCCGACCGTGCCAAAAGTATTCGAACACGGGTGAGCGTAGGACCTGATTCCGATTGATTAAATACACTTGTTAGTATTCAAGTCTTTAGTAGTTAGTCTTTCTCCACTTTGCGTGCTTCAGGTAAAAAAGAACCTGATAAACGTGTCGTACCACATCGCTCAGTACACCAACATCATCTCAGATCTGCGCTGCGAGATCCAGCGGCTCAAGAAGAAGATCGCAGATCAGGCGAGCCGTCAGCTCAGCTCGGACAGAGCCGACATCCGCCATGTTCAGGGTAAAGCCTCGTTCACCTGCACTCGACTACACACTAGTAGGAAAGTTTTCCTAAGGACCTTCCAGCAACACATAAGGGAATACTTAAGTAGTTAAGGGAAAACACTTAAGGTGATTTTATGCATCCCTTTAACCTTGGAGACAAGTTTTGGGGCTTAAGTGGTTTTCTGCATCAGGCACTGAATATATATATTATGGCTGTAGTGCAGTATTTTTACTGTACATCACCTCCCCCCACAGCGGAGGTTCAGGCCCACTCCAGCCAGCAGAGCCGTGCAGAGATGGACCAGTTGAGGGAGCAGCTCCTGGATGCGTTCCGCCAACAGATGGAGATCAGGAAGAGCCTGATGGAGCTGGAGAACAGCAACATGGAGATCCAGATCGACTCCTCGAAGCACCTGCTAACGATTGCAGAGTCAGTGTTCGGCATTAACGAGTTCTCCTCTGCTCATACGTGGTTGTTGTTGAGACATACGATGCACACTGGTTCTCTAAACCGGATGTAATTGTGTTTTTGTCCTTAGCTGGGAGCAGGAACGGAGGAGGCGGAGGAGGAAGTGGCGTGCGGAAAAGAGAAAGGAAAGTGTGAATAAGGATGAAAGCGAAAAGGACTCTGACTCCCCGGACTCCCCTCCTGACAGCACTGAGACCCAGGAGGTGGCGATGGCCAGAGAAAACCTGGTGGCGCTCGTGGCTGAACAGAAGAAGATCCAGAAGCAGAAGGTATGAACGTTGAAAACAGAAACATACATGAAACAAGTTCTTTTCTACTGATTAGTTCCCCTTTCTCGCTCATCCTCAAGGCGCTGCTGGAGCGCCGGTTCCTGGAGCTCCGGGATCAGGCCCGTCACCTGGAGGAGCTGCTGCCTCGCCGGGTGAGCTCGGAGGAGCAGCGCGAGATGCTGGGGCTCCTCTGCAAGGTCCACGAGCTGGAGATCGAGAACGCGGAGATGCAGTCCCACGCGCTGCTCAAGGACAACGTCATCCGACAGAAAAACTTTGTGGTGCAGCGGTTCGAGCTGCACAGACACCTGTGTGACGAGATCATACAGCAGCAGAGAAGATTCATTGATGGTGAGAACTCCACCGTTGGTGGGTCTGCAGATGTCTGGCTGTTGTTTGACGCCGATTTAATTCTGATGTGTGAATTGTTTACGTGTGTTTGTGCTCCAGACCACAGTCTTCTGGTGCCCCCCCACCTCCAGGAGCTGTACGACATGTACATAAGGGAGCTGGATGAAAGGAAACTGGACAGGGCGATGGCCCTGGACAAGGCGACAACCAGACATTCAATGAAGGTAGCTGCTGCCTGACATATCAAATTAAAAAGCCGAATCATACAAATAATAATAAGACTCATGGTTCTTAAATGCTTTTCTGCAGGAGGGCTCCCTACCCAAGATCCACCTGCCTGTTCAGGGTCGTGACAACATGCAGGACATGGACTCAGACCAGGAGAGTGTTCGCAACATGTGTTCCGACCACAGGCGAGGCCACGCCAAAATACGGAGACACACTTTGCCCCCGATTCTGCCTGAGCCCGAACTGTAAGAAGACGTTTCCCCTTTGGAATTCATCTCATGATTAAATGTACAGTAATATTAACAGCCAGTATAATTATATATTCTGTTTTCATCTTCCTCTCTGTGTCAGGGACAATAATGTAGTTTTTAAGAGCAGCCCGCATGCCAGGCAGATGAAGAGCTCGGCTGTAAAGACGCCGCCGCCGATCCACATCAATGGAAAGGGCAATAGAGAGGTGAGCACATTTGTAATGTGTAGTTAATGTCCTGCTTCATTCCAATTCAGCGCTGTGTCTAAGAGTAACTAGAAATGCTCTGGTGGAGAGTGTAGACCTCCATCAAGGACTCTTCTGTTATATTCATCTCCATGAACATGTGTCCTCTCCTGCCTGCAGCTGCAGCCGCTGGCTCCTGTGAGCTCTCTGAGCTACAGCCACCTCAGCCACAGCGTCAGCAGC
>CAAKHC010018767.1:4467-19637 GCA_901007825.1 Macroramphosus scolopax
TCTAATGGCTTAATACGGTATTTATGTCGCAGTCAAAGGGCATCTCGACGAGATGGCATGTGGATCCACTATGGGCTCATCTCTCTGTTTTAACTATGAGCACTCCATCAATCAAACGCAGCCTCCTACTAGAGTAACACTATGGTAGTAGGTCAGTATAGTTCACGGCAAAGATACAGGTGCTGCTGAGGCTGTCGGCTTCATTCAACAAGTGAGGAAGCGTTTACTCGAGCCTTGTTCAGTCTGGTGAAACGAAGCATGGAGTGTTTGGGTTAATAGAGAGAGAGAGACCCTTAAAGCAGCAGGGTAACGGGCATAAAGTAAAAGTAATACACACAACATATAACCAGAGGAAAGTATAAACGTGTGCAAAACAGGTTAGAACAAGATAAAACTCTGTATAAAAAATACCATAAAAAACCTTCAGCATACCCACTAGGGTATAAAATAATCGCCTGGGTTGAGCCTGCATGAACACTACCAGACCCTGACGCTGCTCCGAGATGTTCCACCATGTCCAGGTTGACTCTGTGAGGCGTGTGTTGTCCTGTCACCTGCCAACTGGGATCAAGAATCAATTCCTGCATGTAAACCTCATCAATCGGATAATTGATTGTATCCTCCGTATCGTCTATCTCGTCCCGGTGTTGAACATCTGTATCCGCCCTGAACCGCCGCGTATCGAGAAAGCGCTGATTTTTTTCCGACCTCATTTAAAATCCTGCAAATCCAGGTAATCGACATTCATCCTATTAACCTTTTTGTGTTTTGTAATTTATTTCCCGACAGAAACACTCATTGACATAGTTTGCTATTATAATACAGTTGACATTAGCATAACGGCTCAAAGTCAAATCATTCCTAATCTTCTCCGCCTCGCCGGGAAGCTCGTAGCATCAAGGTAGATGAGCATTTTTTAAAAAGTCATCTTTAAATTATATCCTTCCACCTGCCCTGCAGGCACCGGAGCGCAGCTCACACAGCTCATATATTACAACAAATACAATTATCTTTTTTTTTTTGGGTGCCTCAGGACTGAAAAAAAGAATAAAAAACAAAAAGTGTAATGATTATCTATTTAAGGTTTCTTGGATGACTGCTGGCCGACAGCCTCGACCAGAAGCTGCCCGGTCATGAACACTGTGGGCCAACTGGGAGGCGTCTGGGTGTGAATACCAATCGATTACTGCTTTAAAAAATGTATGTGCAGCACGACTCTCATAGATGAATCTCCTTTTTTTTAAAGGAGCAGAGAAATCCAAGTAGTTTAGTTGTACTTAAAGCTGCAGGCAATGAGTGCACAAACAGGCAGTGGCAAATGCATCATGTTGATTTAAATGAAAGCTGACAGATAAATTGAACTCCGAGGTTATCTAACAGCCTGATCGCGAGTGGTGTGCGTCAGTACACCATTAAATTAAGTTCCATCTATTCTCTATCTATTGAACAAACCAAAGGATGGGGGGAGCGAGGGATGGAGGGAGAGAAAAGGGGAGGGAGTTTTCTGCCGCACTCACATTCGATGTGTGCTGCAGTTGTAGAACTTCACCTCCGTGCTGGCGACCATCTGACCCGTCTCCTTTGAGATCAGCCGGAGCTCCACGCCGGCCCAGTCTTAAAAGAGAGAGAGAGTAAAAAACAGAGTGGCAGGAGGGGGGGAGAGAGGTAATCAAAAATTTGTAAAAAAAAAAGAAAGAGAGAGAGGATGAGTGAAAACAATGAGTGAAAGAGGGAGAGGTCAGAATGAGAAACAGAATGTTAATACTTTTATCTCGCGACTATAAAGAGCCACCTGGTGTCTGCGTCTCTGCAAGGGCATATTGGGCTGTTGTGTGGAGGAAAGGCGCCGTCACAAAAACTTCAATTGAGGGATTACTGCATATACTCAGAGGACGTTCTACAGCAGACTCGCAGTATTTATCAAACTCTGAGCCGGGGGGAAGAAAAAAAACTGCAACGTGGTCACCAGGCGTTCGGCGTTAGAACACAACACGGAGCCAGTCGGTACTTTCCAGTCCGACTTTATTGATTATTAGTTTGTGGTGAGGGATTAGTTTGCTGGTGTCTGAGCTCACCTTGTCCCTGTGGTATCTGAGGGACCTCCTTCCCAGCGGGGGACAGACACATGACCCGGTTCCCGTTGACGTGGCCCTCGACTTGGGCCTGCTGTCCGAATGAACAGGTGATTCCAGCGGACAGGTCGGGGACATTATTCACCTCCAGCAGCAGCTGAGGAGAGAAGGGGGGGACCAGCCCATTATAGTGAACCCTTTCGGAAGTTGTGCATCCTGTCTCGTGCATGGTGTCACATCACTGCCCCGTAATGTGTGAAGCAACCTGCCGACGCTCGCTAATAACCAACAAGTAGGAACCGATGAGTGTTTCTGTGTGGATTTAAAGAAATGAGATACCGAATGTTAATTAGTGTGCTATGGACGAGAGGAGAGGCAGATTATCGGCCCACGGAGTCCAATTTCTTTCCAATCTAACCAATCTAACCTGCATAAAGACCGCTAACATCTCCCGGCTCTCTTTATCGGGATGTGATGTGAGTGATTAAGATCCAACTGCCGGCAGAAGAAAGTGGTTTTCTTCAGCAGCTCCACCAACCTGTCGGTGCACAAAATAACTAGAGACGAGGAAGAAGAGGGGGCGACTCACTGCTGCACTTCCCTTTTGTCTCCCGTCACACAAGACATGTGTTTTAAAATAAATAGAGTGGATGTCCTGCGGGGAGAAGCAGCTTTCATTCACTCCACCACCCACAAAACTAATCTTCTCTCGCAGGCTTGTACTCGCCGTACACGCTGCAGTTACAGGACGCTCGTGGGGGATCGCTCACAAACATCGTCGTTGTGTGCGCGAGTGTCGGCGGCGTGATCGGGGGGATGATAAGCCGACTCACGGGGACACTGTGTGCTGATACGGCGATGCTGTCCGGGTGAGAGATGACCTTCACGCAGCGGTCGATGTCTGTGGCGAAGCGGAAGGTGTCGTCCGCCCTCTGACAACGATCCCTCCTCGAACACCTGTGGAACCAGAATTAAAAAAATCTGTTACTACAAAGTGAATGAATATTTATGTTTGCACAACCTGCAGCGTCAGAACCGAAGTCAAGGTGACGTCAGTCGTCTAAAGCTGCTTCCTGCGTCACGTTCTGACATTAGGAGAGACGTATCTGTGGTATCAATTCACATACATATTTCTGTAGGAAAATAGGAGCAACCGAAGTCCGTGAGAACTCAGAGAAGTGGAATTATATTCTTTAATTAAAGGATTTTGTCCAGTGAGTTATTGTTCTCCAGCCGGGGTTTAATTTTCTTCCTGCTGATTCTACGTCCTCTGCAGGAGTCGTGTCCCTGCATGTTCAGATAGTGAGAGGCAGGCTGTACTTAAACGTAAACCTCTGCATTTAAAGAAGGAGAGTCTCTCAGCTGCACTGTTGAATCGTAATTGCAAAAACGTGGAGGGCATTTTGGTAGACGACATCGTCCCTTTCATGCGCACAGTGAGGCGAGACGGTACTCCACCGGCTCCCCGATAGCGCTGAGGGGGTGGCACCTCCTGAGAGAGAGCTCGGGAAAAGGCGCAGAGGCCTCTGCTGTAATTACGACACAATGCGACGGCAGAATGGAAACGTGGTGATAGCGGCGGCTGGCTCGGCTCCTCCAGGCAGATCAGAGCCCCGGGGGACCGCCCCCCTTCTGACCATTCATCAGCTCAAGTGCCTCCGAAAAAAAAAGTGGCCTCCTTTTATTTTGCCTTTTTCTTATTCATCATGTTTTGTGTGATGGTGCCATGTGTTCCTTTTGTTTCTCCAATTACCAAACCAGCTCCTCCATCAATCACCTGCCTCTCAGACACACACACACACACGGTTCCTGCAACCCGAACGACCATATAAGTAGTTAGTTCCGTCCCTTTGATAGGACACATCAGGATGTTCCTGTTCAATGATGTGTCAGCGCTGTGGGTCGAGACACCGTGTTAACGTCTCCTGCTGCCACGACTTTCAAAACAGCGGCATCCTCTCGCTGCCGGCAACGGGGATCAAACTGAGGTCGACCACAGCAAACGTTTGTGGGACCCAGCCAGGTTCCTTCCACAGATTTTCCTGAGATCATCTGTCACTTACGTATAGTTTGTTGTCGCCGCTCAGCTTTGTGGTCGTTTCTCTTGGGGGGACTGACTCTACTGCGGGTCACTTCTGGTAACCAGGATTCCCTCAGCACATATCTGGTCGTCATAGCGACACAGTGTGAAACTGCTGCGACATCCACACGACCTTTTAGTATCTGCTCACTCAAAGGAAGTGATACAATAAGTACCATCCACAACTTTTGCCTGGTGGAAAAAAAAGTGACTTTGGAACTTTGCCGAGGTTTTAATAAAGTGAGACTCATTGAGTGAAGACACAGACACCCCAATCTGGATTTAAAGAAGGTCGCCTCATCCCGGAGTGTGAGGGATCATGATTCACTTTGGGTTACTTGAGGGAACAGCAGCCTATCTCCTCACCAGAAGGTGCAAGGCGTTAATTTAAATAGACTTTGTAATGGGACCCAGACAAAGTCAGCACTCAGGGAAAAAAAACAACTGTTAAATGAGGTCATTTAGATTAAAACAAATCATTATTTTTTTTCTCCGCTCGGTTCAGTCGTGACACCGAAAGCTGCAATTTAAATGATGCTGATCGTCATGGAGATACATCGCTCGCCGAAATGCAGACGTCATGATGAAACAGGGGACAATCCCTGGCTGGGGTCAGCTTCAAACAGTGTGGTTCAGAAACACTGGCTTTTTAATCTCCTCAATCCCCTTTACTCCATATCGAGGTATTATGCAAGCTAACCCGGGGGGGTCACATAATTAAGATGGGACAGATATGCTGGCTCTGTCAGGTCCAGAATGTTCCCCGGGTATGTGGAGGTGCCGTCGGTGGCCCTGCTGCGACTGCCCGGCTAATCCCCCCCCCCTCCTCTGTTTACACCAGTCGTCCTTTAGGCTGCCGTCCTGAACAGGATCACTGACCAACCGGCCAGCTGTTGATAATGGTGAACTCGAGGGAGCTCATTCGGCCTGTTCTATTAAAATGCACAAATCACAGGACCGCATGCTGTCCCTCGTTCATTCCGTCTCCTGTTTGATGAGCAGTAATGGGGGTGGCCGTTAATCCCTCCCACGCAGTGAAGCAGCCGACTCACATGTTGTACAGGACACACCAGCCGCAGTGGGGGTCACCGGAGCTCAGGCACTCTGCACAGGTCCCGTACTGCTCGCAGGCCTCCACGGGGACCTGGGACACCTGAAATCACAGAGATGGTGACAGGTGAACGTTTCAACATGGCAGGTTGCTTTTAACTTCCAAACAACAACGTGACAAAAGGTAAAAAATACAGTCGAAATAAGCTTAATGATGAAGTCACTTCTGCATGCAGGCAGTGTTGTACTGCCCACATGAGGAGTTATTTGTGAGACATCACGCCGCAGCTATTTGAAAAAAAAAAATGCATTAGATGTGCAGTAACGTGCGTCCTCTTCATCGTTACATGTTCTGGCACTACTGAAGCGTGATAATCGTTGGACTCCTGCGATGATAATCGCTGTTGGAGCGGACTGAATTGTTTTTTTTTTTCCCCCGCTGCTATTGCAAACTTATTACACACACAGTAACACAAAGAAATAGAAATACATAACTACAACCGCTCGCTCGCTCGCTCGCTCACGCTACCGCCGCTGCTGCTGCCACTTCAATGCATGAATGTCTGGCAAAGCATAAACTCTCCATTAGGTGCTGCGAGAGTCGCTGCTGTCGCCCGGCCAGCACCACCCCCTGCATGCTGAACACAGGGCTGGTTATTTCATGCTTTGTTATTATTCCAGAACTGCACATATGACGCAAGCAATTTCCTGATGTAAGCGATGGCAAATGAAGAGTGGATTGGAGTGTCTCCGGTGCTCTAATAGCATAAGTGGGTGCTCTCTCAGGTCTGCGTTGGCCTGTAAGTGGATTATCTGCTGCTCCTGCAGCAGAACAACTTTCTCTCTTTTTTCGAGCAGTTCACAATCCATTTTAGTGCTATTAACAAAATGAGTTTGAATGGAGGGGTTGGGGGCGCTGAATCCATATCTGATGCATGTGGAATAATAAGGAGTTGTTTTGGGCTGGAGCTCGTCCACGGACAACCTTTAGGACGGGGCAGCTGTGGATCATCACAGCCGAGTGGAGCTAACATGCCTGAATCCAAATAAGAGTCCTAGAATGAGAGCAGCATCCGGATTAGTGTCTCCCTCTCTGTCAGGTAGATGGTTTAACGGTGTTCTCATTATCTTTTGTTGCATTGTTTTTTTAATGTCAGCCGGACAGGGACAGTTACAGCTGAGACACAGAGAGAGGAGGTCCCGACACCCAACAAGGATCAAGCCGGGGATGTCGTGGGTTCAAGCATCTAACCACGAGGTGCTATTAAATATCCATCCTCATTTTAGTTTCAGCAGCATTATAATGCTTCAGACGGGGCAGACTGCACCTGCCATTGGTCTCCTATTGTAAAGTCTCCAAGATTTGATCCAGTTTGCTATAAACTGATGTCACCTGATCTCCTCCTTTGCTCAGGTCATATCACTGGAGCCGATCGAAGGCACCTTCCACTTGAATTTAAATATACGATGTTTAAGGAGGTGGAGTTGATACTGAAGATTCACCTCCTACATCCGCCCCTGACACACCTGACCAAGGGTCAACGTCAGCCCGGTGATGGACACTTTGGCCCTCGTCGCTGCTATGAGTCCCGAACGTTAGAACGCTAGTAGGCCCCCTGCTGGCAGCTTGAAGTTCTTGAACAGGCTAGGTGGTGGAGGATTCACTGTCATTGCCCCATGAGTCAGTGAATCAGTGCTCGAGGAGAGAAACAGAAGACCAAAGCAAAGCAGCAGATGGGGCACACAGATCTTTCTTTGTACTTCCACAAGCAAGAAACACTTATCCTGCATTAATAGCACCTCTGTTTTTAGGAAACTATACAAGCGCCAAGCAAGAGCGGTCTCACGGTCGGGTCTGTTTTTGAAGTGCAACTTTTAGACCCAGACAGAGACGCTGCTTATGGTCGGGTGCTGAGAAAATAACCTTCCATGATACAGAGACTTCAGGTCGTATTCAGCTTTGGGTATTAGATTAGAGTTTATTTCTCTGCTAGAGAGAAGACGGACGGACAGAGTGATGGCTGGGATTTCAAGAACTGACTTTACCTTTAAAGAGTGGCACTTTGAGAGATTGCCCTGAAAACCCCCTGTGGCAAATTGACCCCCCCTCCTTCACTGAGGTTTAAAGATTTAGCCAGCCATCATTTGACAGAGCAACGAGTGACATTCAGTGAGGTTATCGTCTCTTTTGGATACTTTCTATTTTTAGAAATGATCAAACTAACGGCATGCAGTGAGGGAAGAAAAAAAATATTTTTCATATCAATAATGGTTCACAAATGATGTTTTGGTGCAGACACACGCTGATTCGCTCCTCAGTCTTCATCATCATGCGAACCCTCGGCAGGAGACGGAGAGGCTCATTGTTATTCAACATGGGTCGGCTGAGCTCAGCCAAATCTGCCTGCGCCGCGCTCCTCATTCCATGTCATTCCCCCGTATTGTTTGACTCCCAGGGATCCAAAAATTCTCTCATCTGTGGGATCTCCTGGAAATGTGGGAAATCTCAGAGTGAAGCCGTCTCCCTGGGGAGTTCTTACCGACGCTGCGGGGAGAGTCTTAAGGGAAAACTGAGCAAAGATGGAGAGGGAGACAGGAAGAGGAAGTCTCTGAACTCCTGAGAGCTACAAAGCCAAAGCTGTTCCAATATTGAGGGAAAAGGGCCGGGCCAAGCCGGGTTTGCTGTTCGCTCGGTTATTATGTGTCACGGGAGGCGGACTGAAGAGAGTAGCCGGCTATCTCCTTGAAGGAAGCATGTGTCTCTCCTTGAACGACCAGAGCTCATCAATAAGTGATGGCTTGTCTCTTCCAGTCTATCACACAGGGGGAAGAGCTGCCTTGATTTGTTTCAGAAGACAGTACCGTCTGCATTCAGTCTGCTCGTCCCTTGTTCTCTTAAACAAGATGCCTTTATAGGTTTCTGTGGGCTGTTTTCCAAGTTCCCGGTGTCCTTGGCCTCTCCGTCCTGTGACTCTATCGCAATACATTCCAACAGACACGAGACAAGTGAACGCGGTGATAGGGGCTTTTAGTTTCCTTTTTTTGGCTGCTACGAACCCTAATCTCGTTTCACAGTGCCATTCAGCCGCGCCAAAATAATCACTTGATGGGAGATGAAAAGTGCTTACCACTGTTCACTCTTATCTCCAATGAGCGCAGAGAATATCGTCCAACAGCAACAACAACAGCAACAACAGCGACCGCTCGCCCGTGTGAAGGCGGGCCAAAGCGGGGAGCAGACGCGGGAGATGCAGCCGCACGGAGACGGCCTTATTCCAGGGGATGTATGTGTGTGTGTCGTGTACAAAAGACGGAGGCGCTGTAAGTCGATTCGCATGGATAAGTAATTAGAACAGTGGTCCATCCCCTTACACACAGCCTGCATATTTAACAAATTCCTTCTGTGGAGTGTTTGTGGATGTTTGGCCTCATTGAGACTCGGGGATAAGTCACCATCATCTGGTAGGATTTTCAACATCAACTGCATTAATTTATCAGCGTTTTTTTAACTGCTAATCCCAAACACTTTACACAATGCTGACTGTGATGCCGGACATTTTCTTTTCTCTATATCCTGCTAAATTAGTTTAACAAATCTAATCATGTATGATTTTACACTTTTCATGGAACTAATTGTCACAATCTCTGGTTTTCTGAAGAATTTCCTTCCAGTTTTACTTTGAAAGTATCTTCTCCTTGTGTCTGGGAACGACTTACTTCCTGTCTATGTCTGATTTTCCCGCCATCTTTTTTCCTCCCACCTTTGTTCTGTTAGTCATAAATCATCAGTGTATTTATGGTCTGTTAGTGTAGTTGGCCTGTTAAGTATCCCAACTGTGTATTCTTACTCTATGTTTCAAGTGCTACAGTATTTTATTCTGAAGGTCTTTCCTTGTATTCACTTCCTGCCTCTCTTTTCGATTGCCTTCCCGCCCTGATGTGGTTCACCTGTGGCGGTTCCACTCGTGTTCTCACACCTGTTTCCTCCTTCACTATCAGTTCATTTAGTGTTTCCGTCCTGGGTTCTCGTGTCTGTCAGATTCTTGTGTGTTTGTTGTCGTGCTGCGTTCTGCTGCTCAGTTCTCCCTGGGAATCTCGTTAGTGTTTTCTTCTTGACAGTTTTGAGTAAACTGAGTTCCAGGTTTCTCGTCTGTGTCTTCCGTTAGTTCGGATAAATACCAACTGCACTTGCGTCAACCCGTCTCCACTCGTCGTGACTCTAATGTCCTAAATAATCACATTAATCTAAAGTAAAGTTTGACTATATATCAAACATAGGTCGCCTCGACCCGCCATCAACTTTAAGGCCAGAGGTTTTCGGTTAAGCTATGATTATCTCAGACAATGGGGAGCGGTTGTTTGTTGTAGCAGAAAAGGTCATGTTGCTCAACATTGACTGTAATTACATCCCTGATCTCGATGGAGAGCGAACAGATACGGCAAACACTGTCGCAGGTGTCGGTGTGTGAAGGACGGTCCTGCTACCCGCTACGTCCTTCTGTCGCTCAGCGTTTCTCCTGACAGCAGCGACAAAATGAAGGCATTTCCTCACCTGATTGTCAGACATGACATAGAGCGAGTTCCTGTCCAGGGAGAAGGCCATGTCCCGCAGGATGGGGCTGCTATCCTTCATCACGGTCACTGTCTCGTACAGCACTCCTCCCTGCAGAGGACCGTCCACCCTGATCTACGGAGACACGGAAACAAGGAGACGATGAGACAGCAGGACGCTGCAGACACAGTTTCTGAACTTACTGTACATTTGTAGAGCGACAGCTGCCCTCTACTCTACAGCTTTGTATTCCCTCTATGCACATGCATGCAAAGTCCCACTGTCATTGAAAACAATAAAACCTTATGGAGCCTGCTATCGGATGTTTGACTCCCTCGGCGTCCCCCAGCCTCCCCCTGTAGGAACATTTAGTCGCATGCAAATGTTCTAAATATGCCTTTTATGTTAATTATATGGTGTTTATGTTGACCTCGGGCAGGATGGGTCGTGCACCGCATCGCCAAACTACAACACATACTGCTGCAATAAACAGTTAAATGATGTTATGAGTGTCCTGGCTAAAATATGGGAAACATGAATCACCGCAATTTTGGGGGATTGCAGCCATGCCGAACGGTTCTGGAACCCCGAGATGTCTGTTGTCAATAATCAAAGCACTTTTATAGAAACAGCTACTGTACAAAATGTCCTCGTGTACAAGCACTTTCACATTCTGGTTTTTCCCTCCGTGTGGGTCCGGGCAGTGTTTGTGCTAAGCAAACGTTTTTTTGCTGAAAATGCCACAGAACGCCGGTTTGCTGAGAGATGAAGTGAATGTTCCCGTCGTTTCTTTTATGACTGTAGTTTGCATTAGTATTATGTAATGATGCAGTGAAGCTCCGCCAATTAACTGGGTGCTCACAATGAAAGATGCAAGTGTGAATCACTGGCTTTCGATGAGCCTGTGTGCATTAGTACAACCGAGACATGGCTGCTGCTATTCAGTAGTCCAATCAGCCAGTGTGACTCCGACCCAAACCCACCCCTGGGGTTGCAGCCATGACGCAACCGAGTTTCAAGACGTGTTCAGTGAGCTCAGTCTTAAATTGACTTTGGGATGACTTTCAGGCGGCATTCTTTTGGGGCTCATTAAATGCAAGCATAGAGAACAGATGCCCACTAGTGAAGTGGGTTTTCGATTCTCATCTCTCACCTCTGCCAACAAAACAAGATGTGCTGCTGCAGTGAAACAAACAAATTAAATAGATCTGTCTTTGTAATATGTGACTCGCCGAAGCCGGAGCTGTCAAAGGGCAGCCTATGCGATGACTCAGAAAGGCTTTCAAAGTAGTTAGTAATCTCTTTATTATTGCGGAGTTAGGTCGAGAGAGAAACTACTTTAAGTTCCTCTCACGACGCGATGAAAGTGCTTTAACTTTTCATCTCCTCACGACACAGACAAACCTTGTCATATTTCCCAACGTGCTACAATAATCAAGGCATTGCCTCCTTCAGGTGTTTTATCTCATCTTTTGCTGTCCTAATAATACAGTAGACACCTTCACTGGTGCAGAATAAATATAAAGTACTGAGAATGTGACAGTTGGAATTTTTAGTCAGAAGTGTGAAGAGAGGAGTGAGCGTGATCGCTGCAGGAAAAAAACTCATTAACTATGCAAACCCAGGTTGAAGCCTTATTTAAATTCCAGGGAGATTGGATCATTAACCATGTGATGCAATTACAGTGAGGCGGAATTAATTTCTCAAATGTAATAATTACAATAAATGCAAGATAATGAGGAATTGTAGCGAAACGCCTGCTGTACGACTACACCAGACTTTCCACGCACGCACGGTCGCACGCATCCCCGCGCGTGAACTTAAGCGACCTCGCCAAACCAAATCAAAATCCTCTGCAGAACATTTGAATGCGTGCCAGGTTTGCTTGCACACACGGTGGCGGAGCCTCGGCAGTCTCTCAACGGGGACAGTCAATCAATACAAACTGATTACATGATTGCATCCCCTGGGCACCAAAACTTCATCAATCAATCACGCCTTCACCCTCCAGGCAGCTGTGCCTCTCCAAGCGTCGGCTCTGCCAGCCAATAATGGGGGGAGATAAATACGTGTGTGTGCCTGTGGTGGTGTGTGTTTTTGCGGCTGTGCGTTTGTACATGTCGGTGGGAGGGAACATCGAGGGAGGGCGGGATGGCACATGTCATCTTCCACAGACAAAAACAACGAATTGTGGTGACGGCACAAGAGTGACATGAGATCCACTGACTCCAGTCCAAAATATTCAGAGTTCGTACAGTCATGATCTGTGACAGGAGCCACGGTGTCGAAGTATCGCCCGACTCCATCGCAGGCGATAGTTTTACTGCAGAGCAGCCAATTAAGGTTCGAAACAGACAATCACAGCTAAGGAAAGTTAGCGTTGCATCTCGTTTTGACTTACACCATCAAACAGACGTCCATAAGAGCCTCCGCTACGACTGGTATTGCACTTAGAGCAGCTTTCAATCATGACATCATCAGGGGAAATATTTGTACTAGAGATTATAGCCCGTCTGCTAACACGGAGCTGTTTGACATGTACTGCTACCAGCCACCAGGGGGCGATTGAAATCTTTTGGGCTTTACTCTTGGTGAGCTCTAACATCTCTATATATGATTATGTTCTAGATTTTTAGAGAATATGAAAATGTTTTCATGCTCTGGAGTCCCATGTTGACTCACAATAAGCTGCAGACCCTCATATGAAGGGATTTGGCGCAATAGGGATCTTTGATGTTTTGGTTGAGGCTGCAATCAGACACCTTTCACAAACTTTAAAACTTTGTATAGTTTTACTGTATTTCTAATAATTAAAATGACATATTCAAGCTTTAAAGCTCAGACCAATCATGCTGTGTCAGATAAACATTTTGCTGAGGGCCCCCTGACAGACCTTCAAAGACCCCTAGGGGTCCATAGACCACGTTTTGGGAACCCCTGTTCTAGATTATAAGAGAAGAGAGAGACAGTCATTACCTCAGCACCATGCTTAATCATATTTGTCTTGGAGTTAAACCTTTCCCCGGCCCGTTGTCTTCTTTCTTTCACTCGCCTCCTCCCCCGTATTCTATGTGTTCTTTGTCTTACCACAATCCCATAGCTCAGATAGAAACCCGAGCTTGAGTCAAAACCCCCCTAGAACAACTGTTAAGAGCCAGACAGATACTTCACCATGTGTTTTTTGTTGGATGTGATGAGGTTGACCACAGGCCGGAGGTGGAGGGATGAGCTCGGGCGAAATACTGAGGCAATCGCGACCGATCCGCGGTGTTTGATTTCAGCGGATTTAAAAGGGTTTTTTATCCTTTAAAACCGGGGCTGACCAGGCAGCAGCCCTTTGGGAGCACAACAGGTCCTCAATCTGTCCTTAAGCCTCGCAGCTCCATAATGAGAGTAAGGCGGGTTTAATTGGTTTTATAATGAGTCTGCTTTGTCAGGAGTGACACACAAACATGCACACACGTGCACGTGATCGCCAGAGACTTCAGCATTCTCTGTTTGGTTGCCTGCGTTAAAGTTTGACTAGAATGTTCTGATCAATATACTGTCATTCACTCGTCCATATATCCTCTAGTTGGATAATAAAAACAGGCTATAAGTTGTCAACATATAATATCAATGGCTACATGTTTTCCAAAGACCGAAGTTCCCACCCCCCTTTGTGATCCAAGTCTTGTAACCAAAGAACAAAACTGACTTGCCATTAACATGACCTCACTGAGCTTCTCATTTCATCCTGTCTTCCCGGCGTCTCGCAGCTAACGACTAAATATATTTAACCCATGAATAATGCTTAAGCCAATAACAGCAATACCCTCCCCGCTGCTTAAATTCCCGTGGAGGCCCTTCAACAGATATAAACAACCGGGCTCAGAACGGCTTCCACAAACAGACGTGCAACCTGAGCCCGAGTGCTCTTAATGAAAACAGCCTCCCTTCCTCGTGGCTCGGTTTGCATCTCCAACTTCTCTCATCCTGCGAGGGCCAAAGAAAACAAAACAAAAATAAATCAGACTTTTAGGATGTTGCTCGGCTTGAGCCGGGTTAACTTAGTTGTAAAGCTGCCGGACGCTGCGTGAGTAACACACACCTTTCCTCTCTGAGTATCTACATATGGGATTGATTCGGAGACTCACGTCGGGCTGTGATTTTATTCAAGCCGGGAGGAAGTTTACGTGTAAATATCGCTGATTTTTCAACTGCAGAGCGGAATCCTGCAAAAACAGATGATTGCTGTGTTTGTCTGGCAAATGATATTCAATCCCCCAAAAGAAAAAAAAAAAAAACAGTGTCCATATGTGGCCATCCAGTCTGCAGGCCTCCACAAACCTAAACATATGGATGATGACCCAGGAGGCAAAGAGCACTCTGTTCAACCGCTCATCCCCAATCTGCCACTCTGACAAGTTTGGGTCTGTCCCTGAAGAGCAGTCTGCCCGGCTTCCTTTCAACCAGACCCGAGGCTGATATTCATTCGCTCCGCGGCCGGCTTCTCCTCCGAAGACCTTGTGACAATATACCGAATAGATTTTTCTGACTACACAAACGTTGCCAGTCAAACATTCAGTTCATATATAACCGCCCAGCAAAGGTTTTGCAGCAAATATTCTCTCGATTAGAGATGAAGCCTGAGACAGACTTTGGCACAGGATTCAGAGGATGCTCCCAGGCATGACTCGATAATGTGACACGGGCTTTGCAGCAACATAAGGGCCTGACAACTGGCCACCTTTAAGGCTGAGTGACTGTGCATATGGTCCGATCGGGGATGACAGCCGAGGAGAGGGCGCATTGATTAGCCTGTATAGCCATCGCGGCGCTGTGAATGCTAATGAGACGAGGCTCGGTATAGAGATGAGCTGCCGCGGCTAATGAACACGCGGAGCAATGAGGGGAGGAGGGGTCACTGAGGTGGAGATGTGTATTACAGGACAGGACTAATCATTCAGCCGTCACATTAACTACTGTCACAAAGAGGTGTATTGATCACAGCCGCTGGATATTTCTTTAACCTTTTATTTATTCGGAGGAGCCTCACTGTGTCCTGATCACATTCGTACAGTCTAACAACCTTCTGGTCACAAGCTCGCTACTTTGGGAGACCAAAAGTGAGGTCATTGTGTGTTTGTGTGGGTGTGCGTGAAATGTGTTGTTAAAAGTCTTCCAGTTGCAGCAACATTCCCCCCCGAAACCTTCAGCTGCATGGCGAGCGTCCAAGGCTTCATACCACAGTTTCTACAACTTGACCACAGTCTCCTCTCAGTCTCAGCAGTTTCTCTCTCCTTGAGGACATGGCTTCCTGTTCTGTGTTTCCTCTCCTCCTCCATACAGCCCCCGTCCTCCAATCATTCCCATTGTTTGTCAGGTTCCCATGGCCCACCTACAAAAGCGGTGAGTAGGGGGGTGGGGGGGGGGG
>CAAKHC010018767.1:19950-38476 GCA_901007825.1 Macroramphosus scolopax
CCCCCCCCCCCCCTCAGGTCCATCTCCTTCCATGCAGTTATGAAAATCCTTTCAATTTAGCCTCAAACACACCTTTTCTGCCAGCAACTGCCTCCCTCTCCAACTCCGAACGCCCAATTCTAATCATTTTAATCTCCCCTCCCCAGCCCCCTTAGAAACTGTGACTTTGAAAAGTCCAAGTCATTTAGTCACGCACTGAAGAATTTCCCACCCGGCCAACTCTCAATAAGCCATAATGAATCCTCTATTTGCACGAGAGTATTTGACTAAGGCTTTATTTGCCGTGAGCTTAACATTTTAACCATTTCCATGGAAATACTGCTGCTATGTCTTTCTCGACCACTGAGATAACAAACTGGTCCCGTTTTTATTTCATTCAGAAATGCCGCCCCTCCTATTACCGTGTGTGCATCCTTCAAACTGTGTTTACTGCAGCCGAGGTTCTTCCGTCACACAACACTTCAATGACTTGCTGGAGAACAGTGTAGGAAGAGCTGCAGGGATCAACACTGTGAGCTACAGGACAGCCGCTCAAACCCGGCCGCCCAGTCTGTCAGGAGTCTTGTCTACCTCAGGTTCAGTCTGACACACATTTGAATTGTTAAAACACATCAAAATATTGATGTAGCGTGGCAGCTGTGACGTCATCGACTCCCCCCGCCCTCGGGTGTGGAGACACACTGGACACACCGAATGCTTCGATGTCTAACACACCGACTGTACGTCGGAGGAGCGTCCGGTTGCTGCCTGCCGTCGTCGTCCTTCTGGGCATTAATGTGCTCTGCAGTAATATTTCCTCAGAAAATCAATTCCACTCAACACCTGTTGTGTGTTTGAGGCGGCCGCAGGTAAAGTAAAAATATAATGTGACCACACAGTTCGGTTTTCTCTCGCTTCCTCCAATCGAAATGTGCAGGACAAAGAACCTTCGGCAATGTGTTCGCAGTCAGTGTTGGCGTATCGATACTTATTGGTGGAAACAAAGTGTCTTCAGACCACTAGGGGAGACATGGCTCATCGGGTAGAGCAGCCGTCCCGGAATCACCGGAATTGTCTCCTGCAGAAGTTGAACCATGTCAAAGAGTCCCTGGTTTTATAGTTTGAATAAAGTAGCGCGAGCCCTCCCTGTGCTTGTTAGACCTCGTCAGCATCATGTAGAGCTCGAACTGTGATTATACAAATTCAGATACGGCCTCTCTACATGCCGTCTCCGTCACGCACCGCTCGGATCGGGTCGCCTGCTCTCCATAAAAAAGGAGAATGGGATCCAGTGACCTCACTGTTCGGTGTGTCTGCATCATCTCGTTCATCAAACGGGTACAAAGCAAAGCCAGCACAAATTAGCCTCCTCTCACAGTGCAGAGCCCCCACTGTTACGTTAATGGAGTCATGCAGGGATAGAAATTGTTTCATAGTCACTTGCTCCATATACAGTCCAGTCATGTAAACATTTTTATTTCGCCGCTTCCCGACACGAACACAACAGTAAACCACACCAGCATGAGACGAAACTGATAAAAAACAAGTAAAGAGAAGCTCAGCGCTCATTAAAACAATTTGGTTCTAACGCACCAGAAGGGGATTTACGGTGGAGCGAGTAGGTGTTAGCAGGTAGCCGAGGGGCGTCCGCACGTGGCCGACAAGTACACACACACACGTGCTTCCTGTTGGGCATCGTGGATACTGAGGACAGCATGAAGACTCACATCTCCTCTTATTCAGTCAACCACATTTAGCCTTATCTGCTACAATCGACTTCCTCCAGCTCCGCCGCCGCCTCCAGCGTGAGCGCTCGCTGAATGTCTTTCATGTAAACGTTGTGTATCTGCGACTCCGTCAGCAGTTTTAGATCCTCATTATTGTTCCAATCTGACTGCGCTAATCCCGCCGCCACTGGATCTCCACTAGCATTCTGCTAACGAGTTGAAAGTGTGTCAGTGCAGCAGAGCGTTGCGTCCGTCCACACCTCCTTTTCTCGGCACTGGAACACCTTTTAAATAAAGAGCTTTTAACTGGATTCACCTCATTAGCGGCCGTGTGGTAGGCGAGGTAAAGCTCCCTTTGTATTCCGCCCAGAGTGACCCGCTGGGTCACATTACACACCGAGAATCAACCACCTAAAGAACAAAACTGTGCAAGATGATGATGGAAACGGGGAACAGGAGTAACCTAATAGAAAGCCGTTGATGGACACATTCATATGCTCCTCGCAGCCCGGACGGTGAGACTGATGGTTATTCCCCGTGACCTCTCACCCTTGTTACACCCTTCCTGTGGCAGGCTCGACCTTTGCAACGGCCCTGCCGCCTGACTGATCCGCTGATGGCATTTATTGTCGTGCCCCATTTCCACTCAGCCTGTCCACTTGGGGGTGATGGAATAGGATTGGAGAGGTGACCCTGTGCTCCTCGCAGGCTCCTGGGAGTCTGAATGTTGGCGGTACGTTTGAGAAGCGTTGGCCTTTAGACACTCGGCACTTAGAGCAGTAATGATGGATTTTTCACTCTGCTCTCCCAAACTTACTGGTCACTTCATGAAGACATGTCTCTCTCCTCTAATTAAATATCTTTCTGTGTTGTTGTTCTTTCTTCTACTTCTGTATCAGCTCCTTTATTTCTCCCCCTGTCCCTGACTAACCCAGACTATCTTGTGTTTCCCCGATAGCTTCTCCAATGAAAGAGCTGCAGTGATGCTATCTGCGCTCCCAGTCTGGACCCATTTGTGTGTGTGTGTGTTGTGTCAGACAGATTGCTCCCAATAAGACTGAGGCACCCGAGGCTAATGTCACAATAGACCTCTCGCACATTTCCTCCGTCAGCTGCCTGCGCAGCCCGCGGTGCCACCAAGTCAATCCCGTTCGATCAAGAGATGAGCCCTACAGGGATATGATAATAATATAGTGTTGCTGAATGCATTGGAATGAAACATGATGGACAATCGGCTAAATCAACTTCATGAAGGTCTCAGGAAAGAGGCCATGTAATGTCTGTGGGCCTGATGTGAGGCGATATTACAGCGTCGGATGATACATTACATCAATTTGGTAACACGTTATTGTTTGTTCCAATTTTTTTCTCACTAAAAGGGTTTTTTTAGAGGGGGAGTTTATCCTTCGTCGAATTGAGGGTCTGAGAACAGAGGGTGTCGAACACAAGAATTTAAAACACATCGAGGCATTGTAATTTTAGATTTTCAGCTGTATAAATACGATGTAATTGAATTTAAATTTTGCATGTTCAGAATCACTTCAGTGAGCACAGGGGTGATTGTAGGATTAGATGTGTAACCGTCAATAAATCAGATAAGGAACATTGAGGCTGATCTAACTGAAATGATAAAGTGTGTCACTTAGCTCACTAGCTGGCAAGTGTACAAGCTCCGAGCCCAGAACATTAGCTCGTTATCTCTGTGAAAGTGTGTCAGCTAACATGCTTTTAAACCCGGATATAACGAGACAGTTTCTGAGTCAGAGGAATATCGACCTACTTGACCCAACAAGCTCCTTGTTTTTAATCTGTCTAATCCTACGTCCTTCTTATGCTACTTTACCTGTGGAAAGTCGGACATGCCGCCACAGTGCCACCTACTGTACCGGAGTGTGTTGACATAAGCACATGCTTCAATCATGACTCCTTCGCACAGATATGTGGAGGATTTCAACTTGTTTCTTATAGATGAAGATTGTTTCTCTATTATGTTATTATCACAGATACTTCATGGCTTCTATGTCTTTGTTTAAAGTTTCTTTGTAATGAAGTGCTCTATGAATATAAAGCTGCCTCGCCGTGCCGTCTCTCTCCAAACTCATGTTTCTTTAATTCTTCCCTGTCACCTTTCATTTGTCCAGAAATGGGAAACTGCATGAATGCCTTTGAAGTGACAGCCGCTGAAAACTGTTTACCTCCGTCCCCATTTGGTGATTATCACATTTCACCTCTCTATGACGACAGGCTTTTAAGTGTGGCCATTTTGGGAGAACTATAAACCTGTTTGCCCTCCAGACGCTGGAGACTAATTTGCTAGAAGCATACTCCGGATTTTAACACTTACAGGTGACAGTCGTCTCGCCTGATGATGCAGAGGGACAGAGGATCTGCAGAAACAAGATCCAAACCATCTCAGAATAGGAGAGAGAAGGAAGGGTGTCTTTAATCTAGATGGCATAAAACAGGGTGTTGCTGTGCAGAGGTCTGGAGCTGCACACTTCACAAAGAAAAGCAAACCATAACCCTTAACAGATATAAGAAATATACTAAACAGCAATATGGGTGTTCAGGATTAAACCTGAAGTTACCTCAAGTCAAGGCCCTCGGAGAACCAAACTTACACTTAAACCAAACAGATTGTATCATAAACTTGGAAAAAAGACAATTTTAAAGCCATAAAACATCTAAATTTACTTAAGGTTAAGTTAGGCTTCAAAACAGGGATTTTTAGATATTTATCTTAGGAAAATTAGAGTATTTTACATAATTGTTGTGTATTTTCTTCCAGTCTAATTTCCTGAAGGCTTCAGGGAAGTGACTTGAATCAGCCGACAAGATTAAGATGCGAAGCTCTACACACTTAATGTCTAATAATCTTCACAAGCATGTAAGAATTCATTCAAGTGCACAGAGAAGTCTGTGTAGTGGCCCTTTAGGTACTTTGTTATGCTAAAAAGCCATTAGAAACCAAATCCACCGTGACTTCGTTGAGCAGGAGGCACAAGAGGTGCGTAAAGTCCGATTACTTGCGACTAATTACGCTACTGAGGAATCAGGCGTGTGCTTCAATTGTGGCTAAAGTAGTGATGGACGGAGATTTCCTCCTATTTGTGTTGGTCTGCGAGCTCCAGACCAAAGACCAACATGTAGATCTGCATGATTACTGCATCTTTATTCAGCTGTTTAACGTCATACTTTAATCACCATGATAGATTTAACATAACCAGTTATGCTAATGAGATCCATCATCCAGGAGATTATTGCATCAATTAGTGTTAATGGATTAAAGATCATAATTACATAAATGCACCCTGGTGGTGAACGGTGGTCCAGCTCACTGTTTTTTATGGACATCTGATGTTTGATAGAGATTTTTAAACGCTGTCACAGACTTTTTGACCTTAAAATAAAAGCTTCAAATTCTGTGGACTTTGTAACATGGAGGGACCAGACAGGACGCCTGAGTGACGCTTTACGGCGCCAGAAATCAGCTTGTAACTCTCAGGGCAGATGTCACGGCGGTGGCGAAAAGACCAGAGAAAAAGAGAAAGGTCCTTACATGCTGCCCGTCACTCAGTCAGTGTAACGCTAGCCGTTAGCAGCCACATTGTATCACAACCGCTGTGAGTCCAGATGAAGTGACAGGAAGCTGAAATTGCCGCTGACCTGCCACAGCTGGTCCCAGAAATGAGATCAACCATAAGCATGAAGGATGTCACAGTCGGACCAAAAGTATTTGCCTCAACATGTTTTTTGTTCCTCTCTGTTTTACCCTTCAAACAGTGTTACAAGTAGTGCGGTACTCTCCCTGCCGACATAGCAGAATGAAGAATGACCAGCGTAAAATTATCACGTGTGCCAGAAGGAGCTGCTGTTTCCCGCCAAAAGCTACTTCATGTTGCTTTAGTTTCTTTTATTCATTCCTCATATCAAAGCCATTCAAGTGAATCAGAAGCAAATTAAATATCAGTATCAACAATCGCAACAGCTAACTTCACATTACTCACATTGATCACAGAAATATGACGATCTTTCACCATTGTCACTCCATGAACGTTGAAGTGGCGCTTTGGTTTCACCATCGGCATAAACAGGCAAGAATTACCAAAAAAATCTGAAGTACTTGAATTGCTGAACAAACTGAAACGCAGATAGCGATGCATGTGTGAGGACAACTGTCAGAACAGGAAGATACACCAACAACAACAGTTAACAAACAGCTCTCACCTTCTTCAGACGTCCGTTTCTGGTGCCGAGGAAGACCACGTTGTGTCCATTGTAGATGTAGGAGGTGACCGAGGTCAGCCTGTCCCTGCTCTCGGAGAACACCGTCCGACCCGCCACCAGCTGGGACCCCCCCAGAGGCTGGTTTATATCCAGGCCACAGAAGTGGTCATCGATGGGAACAGGCTGCAGGGAGACAGGGAGGGAGATGGAGAGGGAGGTTGTGAGTGTGAAGATAAAAAAAAAAAAGCAATTTTTTTTGCAAGATGTTAAGAAGATAAGAGGTGAAAGGAGGAAGGAATGGAACATGTAAGAGGGGTGAAAGGAAGGAAGAAAGAGGATGACAGATATGAGGTAAGGTGGAGGCAATGAGAGAGAGGAAAGAGCATAACTGTGAGCCACAAAAAATAACACGCATGAATATAAGAGGGGAACGCTAACCGACTCCTCGTACGTCTAACATGCAGTAAGTGCACAATTTCTCAAGGTTGAAAAAAAGGTAACTTCAAAAGGGTTTTTTGGGGTTTGCGTTTATCGGCAAGCCCTCTGAACAGGTGAATTTGCCGAGCGGACTAACCGCTCGTGGCAAGCGCGAGAAGCGCTGTGTGTTTCGCACCTGTTTCTGTGATTTCTCTCCATCACTTGATCTAACATCACACACAAACACACGGCGCTAGAGATGTCAGGGTTTGATTAAGCTTCAAAGAGAGCGGCATGCTAAGCAGTCCTGTTACATCTACTAACATGCGCCTCAAATCTTTGCTAATTGCCTGTCACATATTTCTTTTCTCGCACCCGACTTCGTCTCTCATGCTCGTATGAGTCCTCGCTGTGCTTTCTTCTTCTTTCACCAAACAATGCGCCTGAGCTTTACTGAATGTGATCAGAGAAGTGAGCTGAATATAAACAAACTCCCCCCCTCCTTCTTAAAGGGATAAGTCATTAGGGGCTTGATCGAAGTTAGCGCTTATCTCTCGTCTCGTAATACCACTTTGTTCCTCAGGAGGTGTAAGTGGTTGACTGTGGGACGAAGGAGCTCCACTCCAAGCTCCCTCCAGAGCTTCTCACCCAGTGATTGTGAGTCACTGCAGCCGTATCGGAGGTCTGCAACTTTACTTAAAGTACCTTCGTCACAGTGTGTAACAAACTATGTCTCTCTGGGACTCTTCAACCGGTGATAGTGAGTTACTGTAGTGTAAATAAGGAGCCGCAGCTGTACCAGAGTATAGATGAGCCAGAATATTTAATAAGGACAATGTGACCAGAATCTAGATATTATATTCTAGATATTTCCCAAAGTTACCCTACTGTTAATGTAACAATGAGTCCTACCGACGTCTTTATTGTCTCAACTTACCAGGAGACTCATCTCTTTGTCTGCTTTATGGTTTAATTGTCTTACTATTTACCGCTTGCAAAACTTTTGATGTGATAGCTAGCATACCTGGAGGGGGCATCCGAAAATGGATTCATCACTCATTCAATTTAATGTCTAGCCATGAGACTGTGACAGTCTAAAATACCTTCACAACTATTAGGTGGACTGTAGATTTTTCTATCACTGACTGTCTTTTCTGGCGCCACCTTCGGGTCAATCTCACTCATTCACTGACATGGCGTAACATCCGGGACACAGATTAGCTCGATAATTTGGTCTAGATATTTAGTGCAAATATCGTAGTGCAACCCCGAGGTTGGCATTTGTGATTTCAAATGAGCCGTGTCAACAGCTA
The DNA here is from genome assembly GCA_901007825.1 of Macroramphosus scolopax. Classification (NCBI taxonomy): domain Eukaryota; kingdom Metazoa; phylum Chordata; class Actinopteri; order Syngnathiformes; family Centriscidae; genus Macroramphosus; species Macroramphosus scolopax. Next base: position 27,614 of record CAAKHC010018767.1, read on the forward strand.
TATGATGCAGTGACATTTCATATGTACATTCATAGTCGCCTCAGGATGAAATGTATTTACGGTGATGAACTCCTGACTTCCATTCCGCTGCCATTAGCTACTGTAGCTTTCCATCCAAAAGTAGGGCAAGTAATAGAAACAGATTTTCAGGGAAGAGGAAAGAAGTGCAATTAATTTACGTGTCCATCGACTACCAGCGCGCTGGTATTATGAGTTGGAACGGAGTCAAGTTCTATTCCAGTACAGAAGAGGATGTGACGAGATGACGTAATTAAAAGATGTTTGCTTCATGTGTTGATCTGAGGAGCGTTCCAGTCTTCTTATCTGATGTCTTCACCTGACACGTGTTGGTTAACGGCACAGCGAGAACTAATTATCGCCTTGTTATGTATCTCTATCACTTACTTTACATCTTGTTTGTTTGGAGTCAAAGTGCATGCTGGGAGCCACCGCAGCGATGAATAACATGGTTGTTTTCATTGTTTGCTTTCAACGTGTTGCCCGTCGAATCCACTCATTATGCAGTAATATAGCTTTTACGAGGCATAGACTTGGACATGTACAAGAAAGCCCTTTTCTCAAGATCAAGAACAAGTCCCAGAGGGCTTGAATACTGCTGACAGCGACAAGAGTAGAGGCAAGGAGATGTGGAGAGAGAGTGGGAGAGGGAGGGAAAGGAGATGAGAGCAGAGTCAGTGCTCAAACCCCTGAATGAAATCAAAGCTCCATACAAAACTCTTCTGATTAGCATTGTGGGATTAATCTCCTCCAGCACTTCTTGCTCTCACGGGATCCGAACCTGAATGCTGTTTTCAGCAATCCCCGCTGCCTGCCTGTCTGCTCTTTAGGCTGCAATCACGGTCAAGGGATAATCAAAGAACAAACTTTCCTTAAATCTACAAATGCTGCTCAACCGCCATGTGGGTTTTGTACTCATGTAGACTTATGTGAGGCTTAATCAAAAGGGTGAAATGATGGTGATGATGAGAAATCGTTATCAGTGTCTGGCAGCGTTCCACCTACCGCCTTGGTGCACTGCACGTCCTTCCCCAGCAGCCAGTGCAGCTCCAGGTTTCCCTCCCCCTGGTAGCAGGACTGCAGCCGCTCCTTAATGCGCGTGTTGATGTCTTGGATGGTGAAGACACAGAGAGCCGAGTGATCCGAGGGGTCGTGGTACTGCTTCTGTCCCTTGGCGAACACCGCAAACAGCACGTCCTCCTGGGCGCTGATGTTCAGCGACTTGGCCAGAACCCTGCCAGCCTTGGACAGGTAGGCGGCCTGCAGCAGGCGGTACTCCTCGCCTCTGTGAACGCACCCTACGGGAAGCGACACGTACGAGTGGAACTTCTTGTCGCCTTTGCAGAGGCGAATGATGCGAGAGGTGTAAAACAGGTCGCCGGGGGAACCCCCGGCTGGCATCCCGTTCTCCGGCGTCTCCGGCTGGACGGTCATGAAGTAGACGAAACTGCCACTAGCGAAGCCGTAGATGTAGTAGATGTCAAAGTGTGGAACAAGAGCCAGGGTGTCTGAGGGGATTTTAATGAGGGAGGAAACAAAGTCCGTGTGGAGCTCGTAGTCAAGCATGGCAGAGGACTCCGGGTCACGAGGCAGCTTCCGGCTGGAGATAGTCGGGAAGTAGTCCTGTTTGCCTCCTACAGCCGTGCCGATGTACACAGTGGCGTCCTGACCCTGTGAGGGCACAACTACTCCGTACATAGTCCCCGTCTGGTTATCACTGGACAGGTAGTGTTCTTTTTTATGTGTTGGCTCCCCGAGGATGAACAAGTCGTCCAGCCTCATCAGCTTGCACACGCCCTGGTAGAGGCTGCCACATGCTAGGAGCCGGTTGTGCGAGTAGTCAATGAGCAGCAGTTTGTTTATGTTGTTGGTGGAGGCCAGAGGCTCGGAGCAGGGCTGCACAATGAGCGGAGGGTAGCACGCTTTGTTATCGTACTCTGGCCCCGTATCATGGGACAGCAGGAGAGTGAGGTTGGCCGACAACTTGTATATGCGGTTGACGGCGCCGATGTACAGAGCTCCAGTGGTTTGATGCACAGTCAGGTGGTTGAACGACCACTCTCTCCGCTCCGACGGGAAATTGTTCAGAGGCAGTCCGACAGTCGTCTTTTGCTGCACGGACATTAGAGTCAATAGCCACAGTGCCACGGGCCACGACGTGACCTTTAGAGGCCTGTTCGTGAAGCCGCAAAGAGTCCATCCTCCGTCCAAGCACGTTCCCATCCCCGAAAAAAATACCAAGCTCGGACCCTCCGCCTGGGATTGCGTGTCAGCGGGGCTGCGGTCGCAAATTCAAAAAGACAAGCTTGTGGTCCTTTTCTTTTAGGTAATCTTCATATCACTCTGAAAGAGAAAACACATCTCGTTTTAAAGTGAAGAAACTGCTGTCAGGGTGTCATCAGACACTTCAAGTGAAAAACCTAGAAATAACTGCGCTTATTTTCCTCTCCAGCTCTGCTTAGTCACACATATGATCCATCAAAGAAACAAGAAATCATTTGTTCAAACTGTCTCCCCATATTTACTAGAGATGGTCCAATATTGGCCCGATCAACAGGGGGGCTCATTATATTCGCCTCTCCGTTGAAAAGAACTAACTGCAGACTATTACTTGAACAAAGCAGCCACACAATGTAGCTGCGCCTTCCCTCTCTTTAGTCGGCTAATTAAATGATCCAAATATATTAATTATGTGTTCATATTTTGTGCTCTCTGTTTTCCTTTCTCCCCTCTGTCTTGTTCACTTAAATGGTTGAATCCAGGAGGAATTAATCACTCTCCACTGCCGCCGACATTCCCAAATTAATCATGCTTTCTCTTTTTTTTTTTTTTTTTTTTTTTTTTCTAGGGATGGCAGGGAGTCATTAGAGATTCAGAGCCAGGCGGCATTAAACCTCACACTTCCTCTCTTTTAATTTCATTAGCATATTTTATGTAGATATTTCCATCGGACAAACAACGTCCCGTCAACCGCTGAAGGATGGGCGAGCTAGACACTCGGGCAGAGAACGATGTGCTTATGTTTCCTTATCATAACTGTGTGATGTGAGATTCAGGCTGCTGCGAGCTCTTCCTCCGGCGGATGAGACAAGATGAGCTCATTTGGATCATAAAACTTCTTCTTCTTTTTTTTTAACCCCAGAACAAAGACGGATGTGAAGTGGAAGCGACACCAGATGAAGTGGCTTCACGTACACCGGTACTTCATCAAAGTCAATCACGGCAGTAATAAAACTGCCTGCACAGGACGGAGCATTCATTAAGAAACAGCCTAAATATTTCCTTTTTTAGGTGTCATAAAAGATGCAAAACTCTTATTATTCTTTCACTCGTTTCCTTCCATTACACTCTTCTAACTAGAAGATCACCCAGAGACGCAGACCTCCACCCATGCCGACAGCCAACCCTTCTATTATATGCAACATAATCTGCAGCTGGAACATCACATATGTCTGGATGCATCTGCAAAAGTATTAGAAATATACCAGAATCTTTTCATGGAGTTGCATTTAAAAACGTGGACGATGAACACAATATTCTCACCAGCAAAACCCGTCCGAGCTCTTATTATAATACAGTGACGTCATTTGACAACATCCTGCACAGTTTTGCACAAAATGAACCCAGTCGAAGCAGTCGAGGTGCTCCTCTCGCTGTTCAGGGGCGGTAGACAACGCTAAACTCTCTTCTTTGGAAAGTCACTTGTGTTTTGTGCAGAGAGATGATGGATGTGTCAGTGTTGTTTTATACAGCTGGAGGTGCCCTGACAGTTTTTACAGTGAGCCTCCGGTGGGAATTCAACTAGAGAACAGCGAGACTCTGTGTGAACCTGTTGACAAACAGAGACGGCAGCCCTCAGCCGGATTAATGTAAAACATGTTTGCTACGTCAAATTAATCTCTCGAAATGATCTAAATTGGTACTTTGGCACATGAAACCTTTCCAACAAGGTGAGTTAAAATCGGCCAGGTAGTTTCTAGGTTATCCTGCTGACACTCAGACAAACAAACAACAACACTCCCATTAAAAGCATCTTAATCTACTAACAGATATCTCCTGATATTGTAAAAGGCAACTGTCCTTTTATCTTTGGCTCGATCCAGTTTAAACAGGTTGTTGCCTCAGTGAGACTTCCTGCATAAATAAAGGTTAAATGAAGACAACCATGTCAGATCCGGACGCGGGGGGTCGTGATGCGGCGGGCGCCCTGCGTTGGCTGGCGAACAGGACGTCCGACCGAGTTGAGCGGGAGCCAGGGACGGAGAGGATGGACTGACACTGAGCCGGCTGGGCCGACTCCAGCTCCACTCCAGCATCCCGCGTCCATCTGTCCCCGCCACGCTCACTCCAGAGAGGAGAAGTCACTCAAATGTCTCGACCTACTCTGCTCAATTTGGCAGGCTCAGCGGGAGCAGCTCCTCCAGTAATTAGCCACCGAAGACTCATATCTATGACATCCTTTTATTTTTGTATTTAAAACTTGCTTGTCCTAATTTATAATACCTGTCTCTGAGACTTTCTTCTATGATTAGAGAAGGAAATTGCTTGTGAGAATCCCTCAAATTATTCCTGCGACAAGATTATTTCAGCCAGAGGAAGGAGTGCCGTATCTCGGTGGCCTCTGGGTGAATTATCATGAATATAAACTTGCATTCTTGCATTTGTTATGAGTAAACCAAATGTTCTAAACCAGTCGTCCCCCCTGAAAAGACCTTCTGCTGCTTTTTGATGCAGGATGCAGCAAAGGGCTGTTTGAAAGACGTGTAGTTATAACAGCTCAGTCCTTTGTGCACTATAGAGGAGCAGGAAAAGTGAGTGTTTGTCGTCCTAGATCCGACAAAACAAACTAGCATTGTTGAGTCCGTCAGAAAGCCAGTTCATTTGAATCCCTTTTACTCAAATCGTCCCAAAGAAAGAACATCCAGATGGAAACCGTTGTTGCAGGTTGTGATCTCATCAAAACCTACAACCACTCTCTTGATAGTGTTTATAAATTAGTCAGTGCTCGGGAGATCTGCAAGCAAACAGCAGACCGGATGATATTTGGGTGACCTTATTGCTCTGGCTGGTCCACCCAGAGGTTGATTCAGTGTCGAGAGCCGCCGGTCAAACTCCCGGAGGAGCTACGGACCTGCGGTGAAAAACAAGAGGAGGAAATAGGAAGCGCTGGTGGCAAACGGAGCCATGCAGGCATGCAGACAGGCAGCCCCATCCTTTCATCCATTTCTGTTCTGCCGGCTTTGGTCACGTCTAAGGCATGCAGTCATGCTGCTCAGTGTTTACCCTGGATTATAGAGACAGCTCTTCGCCCTGCGCAGACCTCCTTGCTGAATACTCCGCTTCGCCACTCAGACACGCTCCAGCCCAGACGTGACTCATTCACACTCACACACAGGAACACGGTTTTTGCCGAGGCCTCTGGGGACGTCGGCTCTCAGCGGGCACCAATCGCATCGCGGAGGAGAGAGAAGCCAGCCTCCCGCGCTCGGCAAACACGACCCTTTGACCTGGATCGAGATCAGTGGGACCGAAGCCGTCCGCTGCGTTCAGCTTTTATTGAGGTGAAATGCTGTCATAGCTTCTGTAGCGCCCTGTTAGGCATGATTCACGGGACAGAAGGGATGGTTAGCTCTTCGTCTCCTGTTTGTTTGACCCATCTGCCATCGGAAATGAACTAAAATTTGTTCATAGGGGATATTCCTCTGTTGGGCCTGTCCATGTGCATCGTCCTCACCGCTCGCTCATGATGGCACGAAGCTTCGTCGGTGACAAACAAACGAGCCGTGTTCTTGTGGGAAATTTACACAAGCTGCTGTGGAAAACTCATAACTTGACATTTCAACATGTCGTCAACCCATTAAATCAGTATCAGTTGTAATCGGGACCAAACTCGACCTACAGACGCCGTTTTGAAACACCAGCGAAGTATCGCTCTTCTGAACACATCCTAGGTGAATAACTATAAAGTTTATCACGCCGTGGTTCTTGTTATCCGCCGTGATCTTCCTGCAGGTCAGAAGACGCGTCCCGGCTCTCGCGTTGCAGTCGACTGCGCGAGTCGTCGTCGCAGCCATCAGGGGCGATAAAAAACATTTTCTCCTGTCGCTGTTGTTTTTCTGTGGCCTAGATTTATAAGACTGCACAAAGCAATAACAGCATAAGACCATGGGGGCGTGAAAGTGTCTGAACTACAATAGTCATAACAGCTTCTGTCCTCATGATTACAAGCCGGCAGCGCTGACACATCCAATGTTTGTTTTGTTTGTGTGTCGGCAGCCCAAAGTTTCGCTGATGGAAGTTAAAAGTCGCGCTGTAAAGTTCTTCCCTGATATTTATGTTCTGGCATCTACACAATGCTTACAGCACGTGAACTCACATGGCCTGATGGGATCTTTCTGTCTGGAGTGGGGGGGGGAGGTCTCTGTAAGTCAACATGGACGAGTCATCGGGGGGCAGGGCCAGCGTTGTACACATTACACATGAATGAGCTGGGAGGGCGCCAGCCGCGATAGAATTTGACTTCGAAATGAATAAATGAAGGCAATTAGTAGATCTGTTTACAATGTTGTGGAGACAGAAGTAGGTCAAACGTGGCAGAGACAGGAGGGAGGAGGGAGCCGGCACGCCAGAACCAGAGGCTGTCGCTGGTACCTACAGTGATGAGTCGGGGAATTAGGACATGAAAATGCCGTCTTTATTAACGATGACTTTTAAATGAATGTCATATTGAATCACGAGGGGACCGGTGGGGTTTATTAGAAGAAGCGGTGTTTTGTGATCAGTCCGGCGTATTTTATCTACGGCTGGGCTGTGGGAGGGGGATGGGGGGGGGCAGCCCAGCCCGGAGGCCATGATGAAGCCCCCTTCGCAGAAACACAGACCCCGGCCTCAGAAGATATAATGTGTAGCCTGCATGCTCGCGCTGCAGATACCCTGTGACAGTTGGCCTGTGGTTAATTTTCATTATTATGTTGCACATGCAGAATCCAAACAGCTTCCCCCCCAGACATGCCTCTCTCTGTCAGGGGGGGGGGAAACAATCTGTTTATTTAAATGAATTACACGTGACGCTGATCACAATGCTAGAAAACAGATTGCTGGAAATTCATTTCTGTATGTCGGCGGCTCTTCTGGCATGAATTCTTATTAAAGAAAAAAAAGGACCTTTTTTCATACTTGTTGTTCAGTTTATTGGTCAGCGCAGCTATCGTCGGCTTTAGGACTCTCCAGCCGGCCACTAATCCTGACGGCGGGGCGGCGGAGGGGGGGGGCCAGCCGGGGACGGTAAAACAGCACTATGTCACTGCAACACGCTCTCTCCTTATAACTGCAGGCTGCCGCGAGAGGTAAATGTGACATGGGGGACCAATTCCAACACAGAAGCACAACACAGTCAGCAACCTCCTCCACAATGCATGCCATTATCTCGGGGCGTATGCATTATACATGCAGATGCGGTTCTATATCTGAAATTGCTGTTAAGAGCAGACGCCAAATGAAGGGCACTGCTGCCACAGTCGGATTTAACCATGCATGCCTTTCTCCTCCCGTCCCTCTCCTCAGCTCCGTCTCCTCTTCCATAAATCTCATTGTCGGTCTTCCCCGGTTAATGGTGACCTCCTCTCCACCGCCTGAGCCCTCGTGTTGCATATATGATGAGCAGAGAATGGAAAGTCAGAGTGACCTCCAGTGCTGTGATGAAAACCAATACAGCCCCGGTGCAATAGTGGGTCTTCTATAATTCAGCGAGCGCAGAAGAAGACAGAGCGGGAGACACGTTTTCGTTGCAGCCACACAGCGTTTGCGCGTGTGAGACGTGCTGCAGCAGCCGCCCGGCGTCCCTCGTCTTTAATGTCGCTTAAGTGCAAAGAAGGAGAACGAGGGGCGAGCGGAGGAGTTGGACCGAGGACTCGGAGGGATCTCAGGACGTCGCCGCCGACGGGAGTGAAGATGGTGAAATATGAGCTCCTCGTACTGTAAAACAACTCTCTCCCATCCATTTTTATTGTGCTCAGTCGTCGCCTGCCTGGCAGTAATTTCATTGTCTGCCGAGAGTCTGTGCTTTATGTCTGAGTTGACATTGCTCTTCCTGTAGAACAAAGCTGTATTTCTGCTCTGGCTGATTCAGTTACAGATGTGCATTGCTATATTGCTTTTGCATCCATAAATCATGGAGAGCTGACAGGGAAAATACATCACATTTGGCAAAGAACGAGACCCCAGTAAGTGTATGAGTGCAAAAAAAAAAAAAAGAAACAACCAAACAGTGAGATGCAGAGCATCCCTCTGAAGCTGTGAAGCACATATGTCCATAATTCCCACACCACTGCACACCGAAATCAAAGAACTTCCTCCAAATGAAGCCAGTGTGTTTCCTCCACTTCATCCCCCTTTGCCCATATGTTTTTGTGGGGTGGAGGATGCCAAGGTTGGAGGTAGCTGGCATGAATAATTACGATCAAAAGAAATTACAATGCAAAAGGAACAGCTGCTACCTCCACTGCTGACAAATCACTACGAGGAAGAGGAGACGGCTGCAGACCGAGAGGGAAGCAGGGACGTGGAGGAGAGATGTTCTACTATTCCACAACTTTACCTTTAAGTATCTGCGGCTCCGAAACCCATTTAACATTTAATCCTCACAGCAAATAAGGCCACGGTAGCCGTTCGCCCAGAGGCTGTATAAATACACCCATCTGCCCAGATTATCTCAGGCTGTCTCCTCGGTCAGCCCCAACTCGGATTGTCCCCAATTCTAACCTACTCTGAAACTCTATCCCGTTTCCTAGAGTCTCTGACATGCATAGAAATGTCCTCAGTGTTCAGAAATAGAAATAGCCCGGTGAACATTCAGTACCCTGGTGGGAAAGAGGTCTACCAGGATTGCATGGATTCTCTGTGAAATTCACCGGGAAGCAAATGAGATGCAGGTTTTTCTTTTTTTATATAACAAAGTTCTGGGTGAGAGCAGAGGAAACATTAAAGTACTTACTGCCTTTACACAGCAGAGAACATTTCACATCACTTCAACCTGTAATTCTTGATAACAGCTGATTCTCAAATGAAAACCTTGAAATAACCCTGACGTCTATCTGGTCCGTGTGCTGCGAGCGTCTGGGACGTGTCGGTGACCTGAACTAGTCTCCACATGCAGCAGCTGATCAGCCTCACGAGGCGTCTATGAGGGAGCTGAAGACCACCACTGTTACTGTTGATTCGCAGTCGTGAGTCGTAGCCGATGCAGGTGCGCTACACCTGTGCGAATATTTACCTGTGATCTAGAGCGTGCTGTCATCGCTCCACTTCATAAAACAGTAGCTGGCGGCGGTTTCTTTGTGAACTTCGAACGACGGCGACTGAAGCTGAGCGGACTCATTCTGGAGTTGGAGCTACTTAAAATTTACATTTAAATACATTTACTGAAATATGAAAAAAAAAACACAAATGCGAGATAAACCTTCAAGATTCTTCAAAACCGATAAATCCAACCGTAAATGCAGATCATCTCTGAATGAGTGAACTCCCAGAAACTGCCCACATGTGCTGTGAAGCGTCGCAGCTGCAGGTCTCTGTGTGACGGAGGCAGTGATTGGTCGTCGATGGCCAGTAAAGTTGTACACAGGCGCAATTTAATGGAAATTTAAAATGATTCTGAGGGAAATGGAAGGTTTCTTTTTGTAGTCGGGGGACACACAGATACACCGTGGCTCCATCATATGAGGACCAATTCCCATCATTACCATGAATATCTCACACCAGGAAACACTTGGTCCATTACCAGTATTTGCATCACAGTATTAAAACACTCTGATTATGAGCTCATTCCAATGAGCCCAGTTATGTTTGAAGTCCATGTCCACAGATGTACTAGACACACATACAGTTAGACTGAAGACCACAGTTGATGCAGGAGAGGCCGACATATCCTGACCTTTGTTCCATAAATACTGGACCTTTTCCTCGTCTTCACACCACACCTGCCTTGGAAATGTCCAACTGTTCAAACTAAAATCTTACAGTGTGATGCAGAAGTCTTAAACCGACCTAACAATGATGGAAACACTAAACCAGACTTCTCCAAATCTCCCTCAGAGCCACAGACGACATTAACAACATGCTGTCAGAGAAGTTAACTGATCTTCATGTGTGAACTCGCCTCCTTCTTTTATTTTCTGTTGAACATGTTTCAACTTTGTCAGGCGCTTTTTTTTCATGATCATATGTTGCCTGCTTGCTCTGTGACACGCACCAGCAAAGTTATGGCACTGTTTGTATCAACAACATGTGACAATCTGGAGGCAACGCGCCATGTTGCAAGAACCTCCATCGCTGCATGCTGAGCGCCAAAGCTGCCATCTGGCAGGTGAGCCGCACGCTTTCCACTTGTACCTCTCCTCCCTCTCATTTCTCCCCTCCTCTGTTTGTCTCCACCTCTCTCTCTCTCTCTCTCTCTCTGTCTGTCTGTCTGTGCAGGTCTTCATTATTACTTCCTTCCACCTCTGCTTTAACTACCTGCACATCCACCTTCCCTGCAGACCCACATCACACAAAGCAATAAATGTCAGCGTGAAGATTGATCCCCCTGCCCTTTAATGCATGCGAAGACACGCCGGGTAATGCACTTACATATCATAAGCCCAAGTGTGTGAATGCACACACATGCAGTGCATGCATGTACAGTATTATGCAAACACTAACACACAATACACACAGACACTGGGGGTTCTCCTTCTTCCTCCTCCTCGGGCTGTAGCATCTGAGTAGTCGTGTTTAATCAGTGTCTCTGTGGGCAATGGGGTAGCAGGGAGGGGTGGAGGTGGAAGCGGAGGAGGCGGAGGGGGGGGG
>CAAKHC010018768.1:30732-45311 GCA_901007825.1 Macroramphosus scolopax
GGGGGGGGTTAAGGGGGGGGCGGGGGGGGGGGGGGGGGGGGGGGGGGGGGGGGGGGGGGGGGGGGGGGGGTGTATTCACACCGCGGTGACACTGGTGAGTGCACAGAGCCGACACCAAGAGCTCGACAAGTCCACATGTCTGCCGGCAGGCTGTGCCCGGATTTATACATCCAAAACATGCAAAGGCTGTGCAGCATCAGTGCCATGCTTGCTTTAGTCTTCCAGCTCTGGTGCTACTGGTGTGTCTTGATTAGCCGCATGGGAGAGACACTTCAATAAAGCCAACCAGCGCTGCACTAGTTTGGGTTTCCGAGCGCACCTCAAGGCCACATTCAGGCTGACAGCGGCTTAGCTTCGGGACAGCGTGTTCCCATCCCGACATGTCAGAAAACGAAGCACCCAGCTCCTCAAAGTCTCTTTCTGAATCCCCTTTGCATCCAACCGGACGCAGGACGCCTCCTCTCGCATCCGGATGAGCTGCGGCAGCCTGAGCATGAACCTAACGAGGCCTCAACCACAGAGTTGGATAAAACAATCAATCATCTTGTACAGTGTTGGCTTGGTCGAAGCTGATACAGCTCGCCGCTACGGTCCACTTGTTGGTGCACATAGACGACAAAGGATCCCAAAAGCAACGTGTCCTTTTTAAAAGTCACTTCTCAGTGGTCCCGTCTTAGAAAAATAGAGTCCAGATTCCAACGAAGCGGTTGACATGCTGCTCACACCGTGTGACTGATTCCCCGTGTCGTCTCTCGCCGGTAATGAGGTGAAGAGCTGTTCTGTTTCAGCTCGGTTAGCCCGGGATGTTGACACAACAGGTGTTGTGATAAGCAACTCAGGTTGCCATTTATTTCGGCTCTGGTTAATTTACCATGTTGAGTACAAGCTGTTAAATAGGGTTTTTTTTGTTGTTTTTTTTGTTTTAGAGGACCTGCAACACCTTTTAGTACGAGGCTGTGAAACCACTCGTTCACGGCCAGAAAAGGTTCCTATAAAGTAAGGAGACGTAACAAGCAAGGTATTAGCTTAGCATAAGGGCTAGCGTAAGAGGTCCCGAGGTTTGACCTTTCCCTGTATTCCGATCAAGACTGCATACGACACACATCTTCACCTACCTCCTTTCGGCTTGCTGCACCTCTCATATTGGTATTGGTCCCACTACGTCTGTATTATTCCCGAGTCAAAGCAAGACCTCAGTAAATAAAGTTATAAATCGGGTCTACTTGGACTTTTAATAGTTGACGCCGGCCCGGTGTTTCCTTCCCCGTGTCCCCGTATCCTCTCACAGCTACGCCTCTAAGTAATATTATGCTCAGCCTGTCCAAAAATGCACTTAATAGCGCCATTCATATTGAAATGTACGGTCCTATCCTAAATAGGTCTGCAGGCTTTCCTTCATCGTGTGGATTTAATCGGTTAGTGGAGCAGAGGGTGGGCGGGGCGGGCGGGGGGGGAGGGAATGAGGCTACTTTGCATCAAGAAGTTTTCTAGAAAGACTCCTCCGGCTAAATATAGCCGCTGGGTCTTGTGCGTCTCCTTGACCTACAGAGCTCCTTCACCCCCCCTTTTGGAGAAACAAGCATAATAAAATCATAACGCCGTTAAAGTTTGGCAATCGTGAGCCAATTCTACGCGACCAAATTGCTCTTATTAACCGGCGACAGCGGGAATTAATCGTGTGTGGACATGCAAATCGCACACACATGAATAGTTGTGAGGTGATTAGTCTTGTCATTTAGATGGAAAGGATCATAACCATATCATAATTCTGACCTTGGCCGGAGGCTTGATTATACACGCGGTCTTAATGCGCCGGGTTGCAAATGATGATTGATATTCTTAATGACGCCTGCCAATCATCGCTCACGGTAACACCTTCGGGATTCCAGGTGGCGGACGTAGAACGACTGGATGCTTTAGCTCCTTTACCCCTCAGATCTTTGGGGGCAGTGAAGGTCACAGCATCTTCATGATGCAACACTTTATCCGTGACCCATCTCTAAATCAGTGATGTCATCCAGTCCTGTTCTCCAGCGTTCCCCGGATCTCCTGCACAAACGCGCCGCTACAGATCCAGACCGGTGTCGACGCTGCATCCCGTGACACGCGACCTCCCCCGCGACACCTCTCCTTATTTTTCCAGGGCACTCAGGTGGAAAAGCATTTCATTTGCTAAACAATGTGGAAGGCTGCCACAACACAGGGGCGTAATGGAGAGTGATGGGCGGCCTCAATACCGGGAATCATGGGACAAAGCATAATTACTCCTCCTGTCAACATCGCAGCATCCATCACTTACTGCTGTCGCTCACTAAAGGCTCTGTGGCGCGGTGCTTCCAACAAGACCTGAGTGTGTGTGTGTGTGACTGATTATCTGTAAGCTTGTGTCTGGTTTATAGATCAGTGTGTGTGGTTTGTGCACCCCATTAGCGTGACTGTTGATTTTTGGAGGGTGAGCAGCGTCGATTTTTAGGACGCTGATTACTTACTGATTAAAAAGCTTGACTTACAAACACCACCACAAGGGTGGATCAGATTTTTTTTGCAGCGTGCAGCGGCTGAAACGCTCCGTTTGTACACATGTCAGCCGCAAAAAAAAGCACTTTTGTGTAAAAGCATACGTACGAACCGCCAGACGAACTCTTCATTTTCAGGACAAGATGCATTATTGATGCAGACGAGACTTAGCCTGGGAACAGCTCTGTGCTTGTGTCACTAGAATATTTACAGGAAGTAAAGGGGGGGGGGGGACTGGAACATGTAGAGTGAGATGCTAGTCACATTAAATAAACCAAAGCTGAGATTTTAAAGGAAAAATGTAAAAACAGGGTAAGAAACTGTCTTTTCTTTTTTCTTTTTTTTTTGCATAAATGTCATAAAAAAAAGGAAAAATAAGATTTTTTTTTTGTTTTTTTCAATAGATTTGAATAAAATATGTACAGCATGTTCACCTAAACACTAAACTCTGTCTGAATTGTTATTTTGTCATGGTATCTCATATTTAATGACCTTTTTTTGGGGACCTTTCTCGCTCTGGAGCCGCCAAGACGCCAAGAAAATCTATTTTAAAGACAGCAAAAAGATGCACATGCAACATTGATGACAAGAAGAAGGCAGTATAGTACAAATACTCCCTGACCACGCCTCCTTTATCCTCTTATTCCCTTCGTCTTGACTTTGACCTGCTCTCTCTACATTCTTTTAGACTTGTTTACCTTTTGCAGATCCCCCAACGACTATTTGACAGTCGACTGATTCTAAATTATTCTTTTCATTAGCTGCATCGTCCGTCAGTTTGCAGTAGCCAACTTCTCCAGAACATGTCCCGATCCCAAAAGCCTTAGATCTCAAAATAGATAAAAAAAAAAAAGCCCGTCTATGTATGTTTTATTTCCGTCCGACGTTGCAGGTGTCCCAACAGGGAAATAAAAAACTTTGCATTTCTTTAATGACTCCTTTCATTGTAATAATAACACTAATGTTGGTGCTCTGTCGTGTCATCCGGTGTGTTTAACCCAGATCTGTCAGCCTCTCTGGCTGCCTGCTATTTGCATTTTCTATATAAAATAACTGCCACAATTGCAAAACCTACTAATGAGGTTTATTTTCTGACCTTTCCTTTTTTTTTTGCTGAGCACGAGATTCTTCTCCTGCCGCGTCCTTCCTCGACACCAAAGATACGTCGGCGTGTAAATGATCCGTCTGGACCTTGATGGCGAAGACGCAGGGCGCCGCGTTCCTGCAGTATTTGCTTTTTCCTACTCGGTCAACATACTGCAAAAGCAGATGTGTTTGCATATTCCCTCCTCATTACGATATGCAGATGACTTTATATTGTTATTTCCTTGTTTTCACTGCGTTCACAGATTGAGGAAAATCTGTTACGACCTGCACAGCTGCTGCGTGCCGCGCTACATCTCTTTTTTCTTCTTTTCTCCAGCGTGTCTTCATTTCCCAACTACTAAAAAGAGCATTTTGTATTTTTTTTTTCTTTTCTTTTAAACACAGTTTTATGTCCCGTTCATGACTCCAGGGCAAACTTTAATATTTTAAAAAATGTTATAACAAGTGTTTCAAGACATGCAAAGCCACATTTTTTATTGCACTGATGAAAGCAAATACGGCGCTTTCGTTTCGTCTGTGCACGAACACGATCTAATAATTGATGCAGAGGAGAGTAAACAGTATCTTCACAAGATCTCTAATATAATAGGCCCTGTAAGCACTGGATGCACAACACAAAAACAACATGTTCCGAGTGTCTCCGGGCTTCTGCAGGCGTCAAGGCGCTTAGTTACTCTTGGCTTTATGACCGTCCTCCATCTCTCAAAGCAATTTGAAGCCGCCATGAGAACGGAGCAATTATCCTCGCCTTTCTCCCGGGCTGTAAAAAAAAATGAAGGATTGACTCGCCCAGACTCGCCTCGAGGGGGTCGTAGCTGTCCGGGCTGAAGACACCTTCCCACCGATTGTCACCTTTCCCCTTTGTATCGTTAAACTTCGCCGAGCTGGCAACAACTTGCTGCTGCTGCTCTTTCTTGGGACTCTTTTGAAGTTGACCATCTGTCCGTGGAGAACCGTTTTTCGAGAGGTTTGTGGCGCCAACTGGGATTAAAGATGAATAGCAGAACTGTATATTGACCTCAAGGCCGAAAGCCATGGAGGCAACATCCTCCTCATACTCAAGCTCCTTTCGAGAGCAGGAAACTAAAGACTGAAAGGACAAACTCCTCACACATATGTCCGCCCTGCACTGACATTGAAGACGTGTTGACGTCCTTCCGGCGATGTGCAGCGGATTGTCCCGCCATCCGTGTGTGTGCTAACATGTCAAAGTCAACTTTAAGTAAAGCAGCATACATGCCAACACCTCCTCTCCTCTCACCTCGTGTTTCCATTCGACACCTGAACCGTCTGCCAGAAGTCATAAAAACGAGACTTATAAACCGAGGACATCAGTTTGGATACCGTCACCTTCCTCGGCGATGCATGTTGGAACGCCTGTAATACGTTTTATTCCCCCGAATTTTTGCATATTAAGGGATTTGCATACAAATGAGTGCATATGTTCTTCAGCCAAACATCGTCCTGATGAGCAGCAGCAGAAGTATCTTAAGAATTAACATCGTCTACATGCCATGTGCGATTTTTTTTTCCTCCTGTAAGATGTTTGGCATCAGATTTAAACAACACATCCCTGCGGGGGTTTAACAGCTGGTTAAGTAGGAAACAGCACAGACCGAAGTTTATAGCCGAGGACGTCCTCAACCTTTGGATGACTCAAAACACGTTTGAGCCAGAATGATCTGATCACTGGCTCCTCATGACATTTCCCAGCGGTGCCTCGTAGAGAGGAAGGAACAGGAGGAAACATCCTTAACCTGATTCGACACCGAGGATTCAACAGGGCTGTGGAAAATCGCTCCATCAGACCATAAGACGTCTTGTATATTCCCTGGGAGTCGTGTGAATCCAGGAAGTGGCACACTTCCTCTCTCTCTCTCTCTTTCGCCGACCAAGATTTTCTATCAAACGCGCCATCGTGTCGAGATGGAGTGTCCCCGCGACAAAGCCCGCAAGATGCCTGATATGCTAAATGCTGCTCCTCAATCAGTGCCAATACGCCGAGCTCAGTGCAGTGAGCGATGGCGCTGAGTGGCGGCGGCGGCGAAGGCCTCGTTCCCTTTCCGCTTCCGTCTTGACAAGTGTTTCATAGTCCCTCAGATGTTGTCCCAGCCAAACGGGGGGAAGTGCATCAATTGCTCTGCTGATTTTCCATCCGTCTTCGTGGGTGATTTCCCCCGTGGTCGCTCTCGTCAAGAAGAGGGAAGAGGGGTTTGTTGTTGTTGTTTTTTTTTTTCCCCCAACATGATCTGTCTGCTTCTGTTGCCTCGTCTGAGGGGAGTCGTCCCAAAGTGTGATTGAGCGCCGAGTTAAGTGGTCGACGGCGGAGAGATTTCTTGGCTCTTTTGCCTGATGAGGTTAGGCGGGGCACGGATGCCGATTTCTGCACCGGCAAGCAGATGCGAGGCGCACCGGGGATGCTTTCCTTTCAATTAGTCCCTGCAATCAATGCAATCTGTGTTTGGTAATCTGCTGCACTGTCATCCAAGGCCAGGGAGTGAACTGGAGGCAGAACTCTCAGAACAACGGAAATGTTTGTCTTGACAACAGGTTCCGGTGTCTGTCCGTACACTCAACGTGATTGGTTGATGCATTTATTGGCCAACATATCAGAGATCTGCTCATCACTTAGCATCGATCATCCAGCAAAACACTAATAAAGGACTGAAACACTCATTATCACAAATCTGCAACGTGTCAGCTAATGTAAGAGACGGACAGTTGTGTTCCCCCATATTTGAGAAAAATGGCCGACAGATAAGACGTCGGCGTTCCCAAGCCCGGAGAGCTAATTCGAAAACTTGGCACACGCTTGGAGGAAACAAAAATAAGAGCTCATTCTGTCCACAGATTACCACATCAATCACACGGCGCACACGCCGGATCATCAGAATAATGTACATCCATCATGATCAGCGACGCCGTCGTCTCTCACGGGAAGACGTCTCGGCGGCTAATTTCACAGCCTCGTTCCCCGTGCCGTCTATTAAGTCGCGCCGCAAAGTTTGTCAACGCTGTTAATCTGTAAGAATGCAGATGATGTCACACTCCAGGTGTCAGCGCAGCCCCTTTATTATGTTTGTGAAGTCACTTTTAATTGCCTATTTGCATCACGACAACTCCTCTTCCTAATTTACTTACCAGAGACACAAGTGTTTTTAAATAGTTTTAATCTAACACTGTTGTGTGTGTTCATGCTTCACTTAACACTTATTGTAGTCTCGTATTGGAAATTAAATCCTGCAACAGCTTCACTCGGATTAAGGCTAATGTGGAAGGTTACAGACGTCCTGAGGGAGATGGGATGATTACCTGACACTGATACAACACCATTGATTTTAGGAACCCTCACGGGGATGATGGATGGATAATATTGGTTTACCTTTGCATGCTGTAAATCAGTTTTACATTACTTGTCAGCTGTTCCAGAATGTGTCCAGTTTCCTGGGTCTTCCTGTACCAGACGGAGTCCCCCAGGGCTCCGTACTAGGTCCCCTGCTGTTTCCTTTTTACGTTAATAATTCCTATAATATTAAAGTATATTTTGAGGCTCTAGCTTTCCTACAGCCCGCCTTAAGTCCTCTGTCCCATCTAATTGAACCCCAAATTGTAGTTGCATGCAGACGAATCCAAAGTCTCACCAGCTTATCATAAAATATCAACGGTGTCACATCCACAGCATCCCAGCCAACTGTTCCTGCTCCAGTGCCTGCAGCTACTCCAGTCCGGCTTCCTGTTCCAGCAGCAGATCCCATCCGTTCATCCTCCCCAGTGTTTTAGTTTTCCCTGCACTCTTAGTTCCCGCCTTGTTTTGTGCACACCTGTGTTAAATGTGAATTAGGTTCCAGTTTAGTACTCACCTGTTTTCGATGATCATCTAGTTCCTATTTAAAGCCCTGGAACCTCTTCTTTAGTTGTTAGTTATTATTTGATCGTGTCCTGAGAAGTCTGTTTGTGTGTAACACAATTGTAGCGTTTGCCCTTTGCGGCCTTTTGTTTTTTATTCCAAGTAAACGACGCCTTGAGCACCTGCATCCAAAAAAACTTTTTTGTTTCCTTGTCTCTGAATTGTGACAAACGGTTCCAGGGGTTGATATTAACGTGATCACATTATATCGAGGTAGTCCTTTACACATGACACATTCCCTCTTCCTTTAAGCCTTTTATTACTTCCAATAAAACAAATATATCTAGTCTAATATTTGAAATTGTGAGTATTTCCCTGTGCGGCTGGAAGTCCCAGGGCGGCGTCGTCAGTCTCCACCCTTAAATCTTCCATCTGCCACGTGGATAAGCTGCATTCTGCTTCAAACTGAGTCCAAATAGACGCCTTGTGATGAGGCCAATACCTTTTGTTTTTAACCAGGTACAAGCTGACATCCATGGATTCAGTTTATCAGCGCGCTGCACTAAAAATAAACTGATCTTAAATTCCTTTTTATCGTCTCGTCAACGCCGAGACTTTGATTTATTTGCAATAATTACAGCAGACTTAAGACTATAGAAGTCTGTGTGTTAATGTCTCTTTTCAAACTTCATACATAATCACACAGACACACACAGACACACACACACACACACACACACACACATCTATTATTCATATTTGCTGTCATTGTCTTTTTGTTCTCATTATTATGCTAATTGCCAACCTAAAGTCCTCTGTGCTATTAAAACTTTAAAACCCCTTGTCAAGTCCTTAAAATAACGCATCACAGTACATTATGGTTTGACATTCTTCTCACAGGGCCTCGTCCGTGAGGAACTTCTGTCGACACCTTCTCAGGTGGAGGATGACGACAACACTCGACACCACACTAAAAAACAACTCCGACCAACAAACAAGCAAGATAACTTATTTATTGACTCCATTGAATATCAATGGTGCTTGACTGGCAGCTACGTGTACCCCCTCCACCCACCTACTGTGCACTGGGAATGCCTCCAACCCCCCCACCCCCACCCTAACACTGTACAGAATAAACGATATAGATAATGAATGAGTGGATGAATAATAAAAGATGAACTAAAATAAGGCCGTGTTTAAATATGCAATGTACTTAGCACTTTATTATCATACAGCAGCACCACAGGCGGCGTACGGAGAAAGGAGAAGGACTCTGACTGTCAAAATAAACCGTCTGGTGATTGACAAGTATCTACGACTGCAGACAGAATCGGGATAGAGGTTCAACTCTTTCTACAGATGCAAAGAAATCAAGATCACGCCGGCTAAAAATGTCGTACTAAAGGTTTCAAAGGAGGAACCAACGAAGTCCTTAGTTTAGACACTGCCTCTTCTATTATTAATGAAAGGCTGTTTTGCTCTTTAGGCTGGGATTTATGCATAAGATCCTTTTGCAAATTGGGTCTGCCGGTATCATATGCGAGTCATCTCTCCGAGGCCCCCCGGAGTTCAAATGAAGGTCTGACGCTTCACCAGCCAAGTCGCTTCTCCTCTGATACGCGGCCGCTGTTCCCTCACATCTCGTCTAGTGGGTACAGCCAGACAGCTAATGAAAACACATTACATCACATCGTAATGTCTCATGGTCGGCGCTGACTAGACACGATGTGAAGGGAATATTTAGTTTTGAAACGTATCAGCAGGTGCAACCCTTTTTTTTTTTTTTGGCGAAGGGAGGACGAGAGTGAAAAGGGATTTTTAAAAGCGCCTGCACTTATCTTCCCTCTCGCAAAAAAAAAAAACATTCTCGCAAAGATGCATCCAGAATAAATGAGGTTGTCGGCGGTTACCTGAGGTTAATCTCCCTCATTTGAGAAACAAGGTCTTTTGAAGTGTGACTTACAAACAAGAACACGCCTCACAGAGAGAGAGAGGCGAGGCTGTGCCCTTGTAATTTGCATCAAACATCTGAAATGTTCTTTTTTTTTTCGCACTGTCACACCAACATCCACTAAATATTGCAATTTGTTTCTTTTTTTTATTCGTCTCCCTCGTGCAATTACCTCTGCGGAACTTATTCAGCCCTGCAGGACTGTAGCCTTAGCGTTAAAAAGCCGCGCACTCTTGCTAGCGACTCGGATGTAGCCTTAGCGTCAAAAAGCGGGGCATTCTTGCTAGCGACTCGGCACAAAATAAGGACATGATAGGAAAGAAAGAGAGAGAGAGGAGCCGTTCATCTGAAACCTGCAAACACTGCAGGACTTCTCAAATATTAAAGGCAGAAATATCAATGGGTTTCTGCTGTTTTTGCCGTCTATTATTTAGTGGGTACCTAGTTTAAAGGGAAATCCCCACCTGCACAACAAACAGAGCTTGAAAAGTTTCTTGAGTAGCAGGGCGAGACTTTCGCCGGGAGCCAAATCGATTCATGTCGTCACAATCACCGTCCACGTCTCACTTGCCTCCCATCACTCACACCCCCCCCTTTCACTTCACTGGCTCCTCATCTCTGCATGCGTCAAGTTCTCGCCTACAGGGACATACATCCAGCCGCTCCTCCCGTTCTGTAATCTATGGCCAGGTTCCAAACCTCGCCTCCACTCCCCCCCGGGAGTCGGTCACCCTGGTCGTGACTCTCTAGCGGTGGAGATAAATAATAAATGCAATCCTGCAAGTTTCGATAGCTTGAGATATGCCAACCAGGGGCCCGGCGATAAGATCAGTCAGGTTCTGAAGTCATTAAATTCTGCCTTTTTGAATAATATTTTAAACAATTATATATTCAGGACTGGTGTTACTGGGTCCCAGTACAGGTACAGTTATCTGTAGGACAGAGAAACCTGAACACCTTTTACCGACCTGCTGTAAGACCGTGTGCAGGTAAAATTAACCCTAACGCAAAAAGTGGTAACACCATATTTGGGTATATCACACTGGCAAAGTAAAAAACTTCTCCTGGGGATTGAATCTACTCTATATCCACTCACTCACACACACATGCACACACACACATCGCCGTGAGGAAGACTATTCTCATCACGCTGCTGCAGCTTGCTGCGGGTTACCTGGTACAGAGGCATAATTAGACCATATTAGTGTCAGTCTCCAGTGTGTGTGTGTGTAGCTCGTGTGCATTATGAGTTTACTCAGGCACCCTTCAGCCGCTCCATCATACCCAGTAATGGTCTTTTTACTCCTACAACATCCCCGGATTTTCAAATTAGAGGCAGATTTATGGGGCTAATATATAATAAAGTAATATTTTATAAGGATGAAATGAAAGGTCCTTTGTTTCCTATCAGGGTCTATTATGGACGACAGGGACTCGTCTGAACCGCTGACCCGGCCGTAAAAATTGTCGATGAATATATATTCATACATTTAAAAACTCCTTTTTTTTTACAGTACATTAGTTTGATTTATTTTATCAGGCACTTAAAAAGGTTGAACAAAAAAAAAAAAAAGGAACATTCCGTGTAGCGAGATCGAGACGATAAATCAGGAAGTGTTTAATCGACGTTTTTTTCTTTTACAGGTGGAATAAAAGTCGTTTCTGTGGGATTTGACCCCACGAGGAGAAGCAGGCCGCGGCGCCGTGACGTCAGCGAGGATGATGTTCCCTGACGGTGAAAGAAATCCCGAACACTGCCAAAATATTTAAAGACGTGTGCTTATCACACATTAGCGGGTAGTTTTCACGCCCCGCGTTGAGCGCCGGAGTCGTGAAAACGTCTCCCCATTCCTGTGTCGGCTCGCGCTCTGAATCAGTTCGTCGTGAGCTAACGATTCTGTTCCGGGGGGTTTTAATAATTCATAGAACCTGGAGGACGAGGAGGAAGAGGAGGAGGAGGAGGAGGGTGTGATCAATCTTTTTCCACGGGAAATAACAGAGCAATATTTCCCTGATGATATTATACCGAGTGAACAAATGTGACTTCAGTTGTCGCCTTTATCAAAAGTATTCTGTCAGTAAGGAACTGTGGACATGCTCCCCCCCCCCCTCCTCCTCCGCCCCCCCACCACCACCAACCACCTCCTAATTCACATGCTCAGCAGTGATGAAATATTCCATTTGGATTTGAAATTCATATCTCATCCCCATGCTGGGCCTCATCCACCAAACCAAAACCTTGTTTTGGAGCTCAGCTCATACATTTTAAACCAAAAAGGAAAATATTCGCTTCACACTTCCTCGGAGTCCTCGCAGGACGGCGAGACATGAAGATGTGCTGTAATGTGTTTCCATTTGGCGTCCGGGCTGCCTCTCCTGACAGGTCATCAGAGCCGAGCGGCCGACTGGCAGACTGTTCTTGTGAGGACTCTCCAGACAGCGTTAGGTCATTCACAGTAATCCGACTTTTAATTAATCTGGTTAGCGGTGGAATATTTGTTTGCATCGCTCTGTAGCTAATGCAAATATAAAGGATTACTCTTTTCTTTCTGCAGAAAGATTAAAGACAAAGATAAAATACATGCAAGTTCAATAACTGTCGCATACATTCCCTAAAGGCCCTTTGATAAAACATTCTCCCCTCGTCCACCAGATGGCGCATGACTTTCCCGCCTTTTTCCAATCACCCAGTTGCACCCCTGCTCTTCGTCGTCTCATCTCCAGTGCACCATTCCTCCTGGTGCACGCTCATGATCACACACAAACAGGTGAGTCTTTATATGGCGATTTCTGGCGACTTTCTGATAAAGTCCCTGTTAGCGCCGCGGAGCTCCGCCGCACGACAGCCTCGTCACGCACGCCGCTTACTTCCGTCACAATCTCGCCCTGAGAGGCAGCAAGCGGCTCCTCACACGCTCTCCAACGCAGAGTCTTGACACTCCGTCTCCGACAAGCACGTTTCCTATTAGAAACACCTGTCACCTGTTTGAACGGCGTTTCAGATCAGTGACTCACTCACTCTTCCAGGCTGCGTTAGCTTTAGTTCTGTACAGAAATGTGTGTCGGAGCTGCAAAACACACCAACGACAACGACATCTCTCACTGAGATCATCTTCATTTTACGGGGGGAGGGGGGATATACTTGGTCCAAGGTCAATTTTTGCCGTGATCTGACTCGAGACGCTAGCATGTGAAGCTGCGGCGGGAACTCGAACCCTTGAGGAACATGCCAAAACACTCACCGAGCAAACTGTGTCACGCAGAGACTCAGCCAACCTCGGAGGGTTTGAATCAGAGTGTGATGTCAAGTGTCTTTTTTTTTAGTCTATCGAAGGGGCTTTAACCTTTTGGGAGGCTCAGTTCCTTTTGCAAATGGGACATGAGATGATGATGTGTAATCAAGTTAAAGAGATAAGTTACGTCCTGGTTGTTTCCTGCGAGGTGAGATCCTCTCATACGTCGAGAGGTTAGATCAGGTCCCGTCCGCGAGGACCGTCGACCTCCTGACAGCTCCGTGTTTGACATGTTGCGATAGCTCGTGAAAAGCTTTATCTGTGGATGACGAACGACCATCAGGCTGATGAGAAAAGGCACTCTTGCCTCTTCAATCACTTAGTGTGACCCGTGTTTTCGAGCCGCCTCTTATGTGAATAATGGCTGTCTTGTCCTGAAATATGACACCAGTGTTGTTTTGGAGGTTGGGGTGTGAATGGACCGTGACGAGAGCCAGCGTGGCTGAATAATCGTCCTCCTCAGTGGGTTCCGAGGGTTTCAGTCGTGACTGAGGGTGAAGACCTACAGCAGCTTGCGACAGCTGAAACATCCTACCTTATTACTTTATTTCAAACTCTGAAGCGGTTCGCTCGTCATCCCCGACTGATTCTTAAACTTGTGGACATGCTTGGTTCTGGTTGCCTAGGTAACCAACAGTATCCTTTTCTGTCAGTGCTAGTCACCTAAAGTTATCCTCCCAATCTCTTACTGTGTGTACGCAGCTTGAGCGAGGCATCTTCAGGTTTACCATACAAGCAGGGTACATCACTATGGCAACGGATGCTGCAGGCGCTACCCTGTTATGTCTGGGATGGCTCCGCCCTCATGCCGGGTCCGAAAGCTTGCCATCCTCCGTCAACCGGAGGAGTTTACTTATTCCAAGAAGTGTAAGCTGACACCAGAATTAAAGGAGGGAATCCATTCCGATGTGACTTTGATCCCAACATGCTACAACACAATAAAAATGTAAACAACTCCCCTCTGCCGGGAACAGCTTCAAAGTTAAAACCGCGTAATTATCACACACTGAGACCAATTCTCACTTTCTCTGCGGGCAAACAGGAAAATAAATAAGAGAACAAAAAAAAACAACTTTGCAACCTTATGTCTGTCAGACACAAAGCAATGAAGGGAAGGATGGTTTGGTTTGAGGGCCGACTGAATAAAATAGCACATTTCACTGCTGCTGCTGCTGCTGCTGAAATACACCCGTCTTTCTGTTCTGGCCATTTTCTGGGGAGTGGGAGGACCATCTGCTTGATGCATGATAGCTTCAGGATTCTTATGTGAACTTAGTAGAAATGTCACAGAAGAAGAAGAAGAAACTCAAAGCAGCGACATGAGTTGAAAAGCTTGCAAAGAAAAAAATACATCAATTCTAATTATACGGATTTCTATCACGATGCAGAAGCGAGTCGTGACGCTGCTTTTTTCACGGTATCGAGGCTGACGACGACGTGCCGGATTCTCTCACCGCGGCAGGTCGATCCAAGGGCTTTTCATTCTCCTGCAAGGGGCCATTCAGCCGGGGATATTAATGTCCTTGTGGTCGCGGTGTTAAAGCAGCCGCCGGCGAAAGCATGCAAAATTCAGTTTTCTTTTTTCAACAGGTTTTTTTTTTTTATTTTATTTTCCTGCTCTGCACTAATCCACAGATGTTAATTAGACTGAGTTTGCTGGCAGCAAAAGCGCAGAGCTTTTAGTGCTGACAGGGGGGAAACTTCCAAAGCCGCTCGCACAAACATCACACGTGTCACGAGTGCAGTTTTTATTCAGAGACGACCGCTTTCCGATAAAATGATCCCGTCAAAATAAAAGAGGAGCAGCGGAGAGGTGCTTCACTTTTTTATTCAAACGTTTGGCCACGTCGTGAAGCTCTGCAGG
>CAAKHC010018769.1:0-13899 GCA_901007825.1 Macroramphosus scolopax
GACCCGGCTGTGGCCGTCAAGAACCTCAAGGTGCTTCTCACACAAAACCAGGTGGATGAACACCAACCAGTCAGTTAACACAGGGAGCTTCTTATATCAGTCAAGATGCTTCATCCCTGTAGCTGCAGTCTCTCTGCCCAGTGGCCCTGATGTCCAACATACAGTCCATTAATGACGCTACATCATTGTTTGTCTCAGTTGCTTTTGGATTGTAGGTCAGATGATGGTTCTAGTTATTGTCTTCTCCAGAGATTTTATCATCACATGGTTCTAGAAGGTGATGAACTTGTAATAATCAAATAAAGAAGGCTGTGGATGTCGTTACCATGTTAGCATTAGCACCCAAGATGGTAAACGATACCATCGGCTCTAAAACCAGAACCACTGAACATGTTGATGAAGATCAGTCACCAACTCGAGCTGAGCACAATCGGATCTCGACAGTACGTGTACACGGTCGGTTTGAGCCTTTATTTCATGGAGCATAAATAGAAAATAATTTGTGCTGCCAATAATGTGGAAACGCAGCCTTTGTTTGTGCACTTTGTAGCCGGGGAGACACTGAGCTCTCAGTGTTCTCCTGCTGGGGCAGCCTGTCTGTCAGCACCCACATCCTGCCGCCGCCGTCAGCTCGAGCTGCTTGGAGGTGTGCCGGCAGAAATCAAGTGTTTGTCTGATGAATGAACAAACACGGTGATGTGACGGTGTAACGCTGCGCACATGAATAGGCGACGCTGTGCGATGTGAAAGGGATACGTACAGTCAGTAGATCAAAGTTGAATGTACATGAATGTACACAACAGTATCAGTGCAAACAGAAACTAAAGAAGATCTACTGATAAATGAAATGCTGATAACATCATGACCACTGAAGCCTGGTAAACGGAGGATAAATGATCCGTACTGCAGTGACGCTCCTGTATTAGATTTATATATATGAGACGTCGCCTTGTTTTCTCATCCGCTCTTGTTTAGATTTGCCGTTGTTGCTGTTTGCTCGTGTAAACTCGACACTTCCTCCGGGTTTTCGTGTCATCTTGATCAATCCAAGAGTGCGGTACATTTCTGCTCTGCTGCTCTCGGTCTCACTAATATGTTTCCTCAGTTCTGCTTTGCCGTCTTTGTGTCGGGTGTCGAGCTGCTTTCAATGACGCCTGACACTTTGTGCACAAGTGGTTCATATTAAAAGCCTCCCAGCAGCTCCGCAGGCGTAATCCCCGTCTTTTCTGCTCCGCTCTTTACAGGAAATGTACAGAAAGTGTTTCAGGAACGGCGGCTGAACACAGAACGAGAGAATGACGGAGGAGCAACGACGGGATTTAATTAGTGAAGGAAAACAGAATTAGACACGGCAGAGTGGCGACTACTTTATGACCGTTGGCTTACTTGAATTAGTATTCTACGAATGTACATTATCCCGAATTAGTTGATAAATGATGCTGTTTGAACCGACGACACCATGTTAGGACTTTACATGAATGAGAGCTTCACTTTAAAACAGGTTTGTGCTGCATGGACAGTTTCCTCTTGTGAAGTTAACTATCAGCCCTGTCGTATTGATCCTTATTCAACCAATCACTTCGGTGGATGGTGGAAGTTATCCTGACAGCCACTAGCTCAGAGACAGCAGAGAAGACTACACGGCAGTCTTGACATCGGACGATCAGGCCCATTGAGACCTGTCCTGAGTTATCTGATCACAGGTGGACGGCTCTCAGGACGCCTTCGACAGTCCATGAGATCTGATCACTGTGACCCCGGTCTGTGGTGGTCGGGGCCACAGGTGCCCCGTGTGAACACCTGAACTGATGTTCCCTGTGTGAGCCGGAATGTGCGAGCGAACGACGGGATAGAAGTGTCTGAAACTTTGCAAAGGCCCACAGAGATATGTCAGGAGTGTTTTAATTATCTCGGGGAGACTTGGTTAGTGAACAGACCCCCGACGTGTTGTTTTGATTTCTATCTCCTCAGATAAAAGTCAGTGCAGCTCATCCAGACGTCCGTCTCTCTTTCTCTTCCTGCAACCAACTCAAACAAATAATAATACAGCAGATCATCAAGATGATATTTACTATAAATGTCAGTATTGTCATTGAATTCACTTCTACATGATGACATACAACCTTCGCAGGTACACATGTTAGAAACAACAGCACATTTTAAACCTGCAGACAGAAACTGGCGTTGGTAATTAGCATCCAGAGCGGGAAGTGAGATCCATCACAAGAGGTCACTGGAGACGCATGTGTAGATGCTAATTAATGCCAAAGTGTGAACATGCACACTTAAAGTTGTCCATTAGTGGTCGGATCCCTGAAGACGTCTGAACAGAGACGCCAGGACGCAGCCTGCACGTTGCTGTAATGTTTCTGTTGTAGTTCGAAGCTGCAATCAGGATGTGGTTAGTGTTGGACTGGAGGCAGTTTGATAAAACAACAGAAGTTACCATGTGACAGGAGTTTATCAGTCACAGGTTGCCAGATGTGGTCAGGGAGTTCTCTGTCCAGATGTGCTGGTACCAAACCTGACAGCTTCACCGCTGTTTCCTCTCATCTCACATGTCTGTGCTTTCACTCTGATGAGCTAACGACGTTTACTGAACACAAGGGCATGATATTGAAGATGAGATTGATATTGAGGTTTTCATCTCACCCGCAGTAAGAAATGTACTGATCAAAGACGGTGCTGTGTTCGGAGCAGGAGAGCCGGCTGTGATCATCTAACTCCATCGCTACAACACAACAGAGCAACAACCACAGAGACCTGCACGTAGAGACGACTGAACTCCTGTCTGAGATCTTTGCCCCGTCCCCCCACACATCCCTCTCTCCCTCCTTCCTCCTCCACTTGTGTCAGCCTACTTCTTTCCTGGCACACACATGACCTTGCCCAGCATGCCGGCCTAGTTTTAGCGCACAAGATTAATTGGCCGTTGCAAAAGAAACCATGGCAACAGCATGAATGTCACCAGTAGAGCGGAAGTCTGCCGCTGTGATGGTGCAGGGGAGAGGAAGAGGATTGGCACCTGTGGTCCCGATCATCAACGTGGGCCGTTTAACTTGTGCTTTTCATGCCCAACCCCTGTGTGTGACTGTTCTTTTCTCTCTCTCGCACTTCCTAGCGACAAGATGCCAGAATTATTGTTGGCCTCTTCTATGAGACGGAAGCCAGGAAGGTCTTCTGTGAGGTAACTTCTGTTAATTTCTTTCACAGCCTTGGCTGGCAATTTCTTTTCAGTGTCAAAGTATGCGAGAGTTTTGTTTCTGTGATTGTGTCTCTTCACAAATAAGATTGCAGCCACCAGCTGTGCATTATTCGACGGTTTGTAGCATCTCAGTTTCAAGTGACGTCGCCATCTCAACCACTGTAATTTATTCTTATCTTCCTGGACAAGGGAGTGGCTAACGTTCATGCTAGCCTTGATGGAGCTGTTTTATAGCATTTTATTGAATTGCTACTGAATTATTGTCTTTGCACTGATATCACTCGTGAGTGAAATCCACATTGTTGAAAACGTCTTCTAGAATCGGTTTACATATGAAGTATATTCACAGCGCCTGTTACTTTGAGACATAAAAGAAGAACAACTGAGGAGATAAAGGCTGCACTCTTCTGTTAAAATGACTAAAACAAACGGAAGGTATGGCAGATCGGTAAATTATTGGTTCAGAGAGAGCGAGCGCTGAGATGTTCCCTGTTCTTTTCTCATGTCTTCAAATATTCATCCGTGGTACTCATGTACTTCCATACAGTAGCTGTCTAACGTGTCACATCCGGGCTGCTTCCTCCCTCTGCAGGTGTACAAGGAGAAGCTGTATGGGAAGAAGTATGTGTGGTTCCTGATTGGCTGGTACGCAGACAACTGGTTTAAGATCAAGGACCCATCCATCAACTGCACAGTGGAGCAAATGACGGAGGCGGTGGAAGGTCATGTGACCACCGAGATCGTGATGCTCAACCCGGAGACGGTGCGAGGAGCCTCCAACCTGGTAAGACCTGATCACATGTTGAGCTGCTCAACAGTTTTCCTGAAGCTGAAGAGGAGCAGAAATGACTTTTGGATTGATCAAAGTGCATTAAAGTGACACCGGCTTTGTGAGATTCAGACATCACACCTGAAAGAAAGCGTGCAGCTGCCAACATCGTCTTTCATCCTCAGCTCCGTGTCCGTTCAGACTTCACCAGCCAGGCATCCTTTAGGTTGAGTTCACACCGCCGACTCACTAACAGCATGCGAGCTCAGTCGGTGGCTTCACTGGGAACTCCTGTTTCGTCCTGCATTACATTGGGAAATACTATAATACCAATGAGCCTGTTGCTATGGAGAAGAAGTTAGTCAGAGGTGTAATGAATTCAAAATGCTTTTGTCCCAGGAAACGCTGCACGGCGCCAGAGCTAATGAACCCGCTCCGATGTGGCCCAGCTGTAGTCAGCAGTTAAGATGTTTCTCTGTCTGACAGAAATGGGGATGCAAACATGTAAACATACAGATGAAGGAACAAGATAATGGAAACGTAAATATTACAAGGTTTGCACTGTATGGACACAGTGGGTGATAATGACGCCTTTTAATGACAAATGAGGAAGGTGGGTTCTGGGTAACGAAGGCTGACAGCTTATTAGTGAAATGATGAGATTCACCACAAGATCTCCTACGACGACCAGACTTGTAGGAAATAAGTAGGTCACATAAATAAGTCACGGTTTGACCCCGCAAAGATTTCAACCAGGAAATAAAATATTAACGTAACGATATGCTCGATACATATTCAGTTCTACGTGTGGTCCTTCGTCTGTTTTAAGAAGGAATGTGAGTTATCGGTCTCACTTATAATAAGTCACCGCTGTCATCGCTTTTATTGACCACAGAGAGTCTAACAGCTTTTGGAGCTGAAACACTGTAAACATTTCAATTTATATCCACATTGTAGATCTATACTGTGATCATGTGAACATTCGGGCCGCAGTATTTATGATCCCGCCGCCGAGCACCGGCGTCTCCCCCCATCCTGACTGTAGTGTTTGATGATGCAGCTGCCGGCTGCGCAGCAGTGAGCAGCAGGTTGAAGTCTCTTCTGTAGTAACATGTCCTGGAAGCTCTCCAGATGCGTCTGTCACTGTCAGGAGCCACTGGGACTTTGATCAAACGCTTCTCTGCCCTCTTGTGCCGTTATCTCTTTCTGGTGCTGCAGTGATCTTTGATGTCGTGTAAGTTTTTACTGTAGCCGGTGGGTGAAGAGGAAAGTGTTGGATGGAACGAACGACACAACAACTGGAGAGGCAAAGAGCTCTGTGTTTAAGTTTTAATAACGCAAAGGCTCCGTGGCTGGATTGACCTACTGGAGGCTCCTGAATCAAACATGACCTGATCCTCACACCTCTTCCTCCCACTCTTGCACTCCCTTTGCCCTGTCTTCTTATATACCCTATTGTGTAACATCAGGAACAACAACACGCAGTTGACTACAAGGTAAAAATAGATTCAACAAACTCAAAGATGAAAGAT
This sequence comes from Macroramphosus scolopax, assembly GCA_901007825.1. Lineage (NCBI taxonomy): Eukaryota > Metazoa > Chordata > Actinopteri > Syngnathiformes > Centriscidae > Macroramphosus > Macroramphosus scolopax. The sequence continues at coordinate 5,507 of CAAKHC010018769.1, forward strand.
TTCTCCTGTCATCTGATCCCCAAAACAGCCTCTAGTAAAGATCACAAGGATGAGAGACCTTCAAGACCAGAAGGCATCCGTCATTTCATTTCATAATATGCAAAGTGGGACACGTTTTAAATGGAACCAATAAAGGGGAACGGATTTTATACAGTCATCATCATCATCAGCATCATCATCATCAATCTGCTGCATATGTGGAAAGAAGTTGTATGCAGTCATTTGAGTCTCCAGAAGGCTCCGTGTGAAATCTGATGAATTGTCTCAAGTTACGTTACTAGTGGCTGCAGGCTACTGCCAGTTGATGATGATGAAGGAGAAGAATGTCTGCTGCAGGTCTGCTGCATTCCATTTCTTTCTTAAAACCGTCTATCGGGAGCCTCACAATATTAAATGGTGGGCTATTGCTTTTATGAGAGCTGGAGACGACCCTGTATGACAGCCTCACTGCACCCCTGTTTGACCCCTGTTGGACCCCTGTTCATCCCCTGTTGGACCCCTGTTCATCCCCTGTTGGACCCCTGTTCATCCCCTGTTCATCCCCTGTTGGACCCCTGTTGGACTGACCCCTGTTGGACCCCTGTTGGACCCCTGTTGGACCCCTGTTTGACCCCTGTTGGACCCCTGTTCATCCCCTGTTGGACCCCTGTTCATCCCCTGTTGGACCCCTGTTTGACTGACCCCTGTTTGACCCCTGTTTGACTGACCCCTGTTTGACTGACCCCTGTTTGACCCCTGTTTGACCCCTGTTTGACCCCTGTTGGACCCCTGTTGGACCCCTGTTCAACCACTGTACTGGAACATATTCCCTGTTGACCTACAATATATTCCTGTGAAACTGTACAAGGGTTATCTATCTCCATAATAGATCAACTCACTATATAGACAGAAACACAACTTGGCAGATGTCGTTACTTTTGACAAAGTGCTCTTATATTGAAGAACTAGACGTTTCCCTCCCAGGTCCTCTTGGATAGATTTCCCTCAGGGTTGTTTGTTGTCCAATGTTGCTAACAGCGACTTTCTTCACATCTGTCTGTGTCTTTTAGAGCTCAGCATAACCTGCAGACATTTCTGACAGCTCATGTTTGCATCCAAGAAAGTTAATCCACAGCAAGTGAAACTACCTCCAAAACATCTCCCGAAATCTTCAGTGCATTGACACACCGAGTCCTGAATCATCTGTCGAGCAGCCAAGAATTACAAGTATCACACATGATAATTCCTTAAAGACAGCTAACTGCTGGAGATTATCATTTTAACTTAATCCAACATCCTGGCAGCAGAGAGATTAACAGTTGACCAGGAACAGGAGAGTCAAGGATGCTTCTCTTGGAACTGAAGCTCATCTGGAGGATCCCAGGGAGGAGCTTCTAAAAACATCTGTTGGAAAATGTGTGTTGTCAGTGTGGTAATTCAAAATGATCTACAGTATGTGATCACCTCTGCATAGAACGTATGTGATCACGGCTGTTGGTCTGTGTGTCACTCTGCTAGCAGGGTTACGCAAACACCACAAGGCTGATTCCCACCTGACTCGGAGGAGGGTGCAGCAAGGTCAGCAGAAGGACCCGTTCAATCAGTTTAACATAGCAAAAAACATCAGCTTTTACATTGGCTTTGGCAGCGGCCTGTGTGTTCTCAGCACAGGGAGGTGGAGAACGGATCAATAAATCTGCACGACTTGACCTTCCGACAATGCCGGCTGCCCGTCCGTGAAGCTTTAAGCAATAAGAAAACAATTGAATTTTCATGAAGTTTCATCGTATTTCAGTAAATCCTCACACAACTTCATCAAATGACACCGTAGTTGTTTCTCTGTGTTGATTCGTCTGGGTCTGAATGTCTCCGCTGACATCACAGCCCGCTGTGGATCTGCTGTCAAAAGACACATGAAGGTGACCTGAGTGACACTTGTCCCATTAGACGTATCCACCTTCAATGTTAAGATGCTGACAGATTCCAAACAACTTCCCTAAACAATTATATATTGCATTAATTTCATGTTGATCCACCTATAAAAACATATATAGAAAATATGCAACCATTTTCTATTGAAGTAGATCTACTATATGAAAGCCAAGCAAGTTCTTTATAATGAGCAATATAAGACTTAAAGAATACAAGTAGTGAGATCACCCTGAAACAGCCTTCCTTGCGGTATTGGGTTAATAAGGAAGAAGAAAAAAATGTTTCATGCCCCAGACACATTTTTCTTATACAAATAAACTTAGTGGTCTTTGCAGTTTGTAGTTTCTATTAGTATGAATAAATGCAGTTTGATTAATTCATTTTCAGTCCGGCTCTTATGATCAAAAACACAACATGCTAAGATGTGATTCGGTCGTCTTGTGATATAAAAAGCTTAAACAAACTAACTTCAGGAATAAATTATATTTTGAATTACTACTTCGAATTCAAAGTAAGTTCGTTCCCGTAGGAGATGAAGGTGATAATTGTCTCCACTTCGGTGCCGGGTGTTAGAGGAGGTGACAGGCTGGGAGTGTGGATCACACATGGTGATGCATGCAATGCATGTGGTGTGATGGGAGGAAACCAGTGCGAGCAGAGAGTTTCTAGGGAAGTGGATCAGTACGTTTATACAGATGAGGCTTCCATGGAACGTTGATAACTGCCCCAGAGGCCATATAAATGTCACCAAGAAGGGTGTCAGAGGTGCAGGAGGTTCTTGTTCCACTCACCCCCTCAAAGTGTATCAGACTCCTGGGCCCAGACTTCAGCCTATCTGATGCCCCTGCAGATGTTCCCAGATAAGCTTCCACCAGGCGTAAATAGACAGCATCACGGGAAAGCCTCTCATAACTCTGAAGAGTCAAGCCAATTGTTTAACCTCTAATTAAAGGTTATTAATGGAATGGAGATGCAGAACATATGAACCCATAATGAGGGTTCATTGCAAGTAGGGAATCCCATCATGGGAGCACTAGACAGCTCTAATATTGAAGAAGAAACAGATGATTGAAGTGTGCGTGTAGCTTCAGGGTATCACTGCCGACATTGATGTCCAGGAGAGGCCTGGCATGCTTTTACCTTTTTAGATTACACAGCAGCACTGTGACTGAAACAAGTCCAGTGAGGACACAACAGAACCGCCTGCAGTTAACTGCTCCTGCTACACGCCTGGTGTTGGTTTCCAGGCATCTCGGTCTCCAGATGGTTCTGGAACCAGGCCCAGGTGTCAGTCTGACGTCTGAAGCTGCTGATGGGGAAATTAAAATATAATATGCAGAATGTTGACAGCCGGTTGGTCAACTGTGCATATTTTACCATCATTGCACCAAAGTAGAAACACGTGATTGACGTCGAATGTCGATTTCTGATCATATTTTTACACTGAATGTTGTTAAGACTGCAGCTGGAAGTGTGTTAGAAGGTAACCCAGCCATGTTTCTGGATCAAAGTGGGTCTGTGGATTGTGAATGACAGACAGTATTGATTATTCAACTGACACATTTCCCTCCAGAACTGGAGTGACTTAGCTAAATGAGAAAAGACCTCACAGGTCGATAAATACAATCAAGCTGTCAAGCAGTCACGTGGGTGTTAAACTGGAGACCACTGTTTGATTCCTAATGCAGCGATCATTTGAGCATCAGGTCAGTTCATCTCCCATCACCTCACTGTCAGTGAAGATCTCTGCATCCAGCTCTGATTGCAGTTCGAAGCTCTTAAGTTGTGTATTCTCTAACAGACCTCAGGAATCTTGGAACAGCAGACGACTGTTTGTTTGACGTGTTTGGATATTGTTGTAACCATGACAACCGTGTCTCTCCTGTGCTGAAACCCAAACCTTAAAGGGAAATTGTGTTTTTGTTATCAGAAGTAACTGCTGAGATCTTAGAAGGCAGAAGAATAGTTCCACTGAAACAAAACACGGCTGGCCGCAGCTCCGATAATAAAACCTACAGCACCGAAATAGTCCAGTTTTCTCTTAACATGTCGCTGACATAGAAGAAAATCATCAGGGACTTAATTAGTCAACTAACAAGGAAGACTTCTTATGAATTCCTACTGATGCTCCACCTCTTAGAGATTGTGATGTTGCTGGTTAATGAGTGTTACAAATATTGCTTTAAGGTATCTGATGTATTTTACTGAACTGCAGAAGAGTAATGAAACATCTCTCATCATGTTCTTCTCCAGACCTCTCAGGAGTTTCTTGCCCAGCTGATGTCGAAGCTCGGGGGTAAAAATCCAGAAGAGACGGGTGGTTTCCAGGAAGCCCCGCTGGCCTACGACGCTGTGTGGGCCCTCGCTTTGGCCCTCAACAAGACCGTGGGGCCTCTGAAGTCCAAAGGTCACCGGCTGGAAGATTTCAATTACAACAACCGAGATATAACCGCCGAGATCTACCGAGCCCTCAACACCAGCTCCTTCGAAGGAGTCTCAGTGAGTACGAAGCCCCGAGGAGAACAAATAAACACGGTTGGGTGAAGAATGTGAGGAAGAGATGCATGTAGACAGATTAGAAAGAGAGACGAGAGGAACAGGAGGAAGAGGGGGATGTGAAGATATTAATATTCTGCCTGTTTCTTTCTAGGGTCACGTTGTATTTGACGCTCAAGGTTCTCGAATGGCCTGGACTCTTATTGAACAGCTTCAAGGTACGTCAGAGCAAGATGTTCCCTGATTTAAAATCCTCTTATCAAAGACAACAGTCCTCTCCTTCCCATCACACTGTAAATATATCCATATCAATATGTCCATATATACTGTTTTCATGTTTGTTAGGATTGTTTTTGTCAGCGTTACTTGATACTTTTTACTTGAACTGGAACCAGGATCCATTAAGTGACTGTACATGTGAGTCTGCACATTTTCCACAAACTTTATTTGTTGGTGGTTCGTGCAGATGAAGAGTATTTACCTTCCTGTCACCTTGACTGCACCTGAGCTCCCACTCATTCTCCAGTCTATTCCGCTGGCTGTTGCTTGTACATGATGTACCTCCACATCAAAACACTTTGCTGCAGATTTTCCTGTACGTGACTGCGATGATGCTCCGGAGGTTCGGGCAGAGGAAAGCCTCATCCTCTTCTTCATCCACATCAATAGATGAAATGACATTTTTTCCAGTTCCAATTAGACTTGGAGGAAGCAACCGTCCTGGTTGTTGTACCGCAGCCTCCTTTCCGCTGCTTTCTTTGGACACGTATCATCAATTTCACAAGCATCATCTCCTTTCTGCTGTATTGACGGCCCAGTTTATTAAAAGACCATCGGTCCAGCAGTAAAACACACCAACCTTCTCCACCAACATGTAGTGGTGCCTTCCTGTCGTCACGTTGGACGGTTCCATCACAGCGTCTCTTCATTCAGCAGGACAGGGATGGCTGAGTGATCACATGGTGATAGTGGTGTCTTATTTGTAGTGGTGTGAGGCTGCTTGGCTGACTGGCTTCTGATCACGGAGCTTATGTTCTCCACTTCATTCTGTCTCTGCTTTCCTTATTTTCTCTGACAGCACTGAGATCTGGGACTATTGAAGGCTCCATGCAGTCTTGGGACTGATTAAAAATTAAGCTTGTTTTGCCATGTTTTGTTTTATTTAGCTGGTTGGCCTCTATCATTCCAAAAATGGAGGGTCAGATGAAGCCGTTTGATGGTAATTGGATCCGTATATGCCCTGGGCAGTTCTTCGGTTCAGTCTATGCTAAGTGGTTAGAGAGACGTGGAAATAAAATGCTCATTCAAGCCTTTCTTCTTAGCCTCTCTCCATTAACATAAACTGGCATTGCTAAGGTCAGCACAGTTTGTACTACTAAGTACTTGTTGGGTTTCCTCCGGGTGCTCCGGTTTCCTCCAACACACTTAAAACTTGCAATTAGGTTAATCGGAGACTCTAAATTGTGAGTGTGGATGGCTGACTGTTGAATGTGTTTATCTTTGTGTCAGCCCTGTGATTGGCTGGTGACCAGTGCTGGTACAGGTGACTGGTACAGGTGACCGGTGCTGGTGACCGGTGCTGGTGACCAGTATTGTGTTGCAGTGTTGTAGCCCTCTTATCCCCCAATGGCAGCTGTGATTGGCTCCACTAACTCAGCGAAACATAAAATCATGCAAACACAAGTTTCGTGTATTATAATACTTGCTCTTAATATATTCAGTCCTTTTCTGAAATGTAAAATGTTTTGATTCCATAAGTAGGTAGGTTTTTTAGCCATGTACTAAATCCTATAATAGTGTATCTTCCAAAACCAGTCGACTCAGTCCGATCAAGACTTTAATTATGTTGATTACATTGAACTTTATATTGAAATGGCTGCAGGTCACTAAGTTCCAGTTCACAGTAGTGCCTCTGTCCGGGTACCATGATGTCACAGAGTGCTGTCGCACCGTCCTCATTAGGAGCCCCCCCGCATAATCCAGTACTACATTGATAAGGTTTACGTCTCATCACCTTGAATGTACAGGCTTTGGTTGAGGACCATTATTGTCTGCTTTTTCAGCCATTTCCACATTTATACGTCCTAAGTGGGAAATATTAGAGCGTTCACAGAGCTTTGTCTGTTTCAATGACGACCTGGGAGCTGACACGAACACTAATTACCTGTCAGAACTTGGTAATTATAGTAACTGTGATGGGACATGCGTGCAGCAGTAGGAACAAGACGCAACCTCCTCAGTGTTGCCCTCCGCTGCTAAACCTGGAGGAAGACGATGGACGGATGGAGTACTAACAGCCTAGTTACATTACATGAAGTCTCGTGCAAGAAAATTGTATATAAATGAAGGAAAGGAAATCAGAAAACAAAGTTATCAGTGTCACCAGTGGAGGAGATGAACAATTCAACAATATACAAGTATATGAATCCATCTGCAAACAATCAGAACAAAGCCGGTAAAGAAATAAAGAGGGAATCGTTTGACATGAAGACAAATACTGAAACAAGTCTTTTTAAAGTGTTCCATGAATAATATGTAAGGAGAGACATGAGATGAGAGAAGATGGGAGCTACAGTAGATGATGTTACTGTCAGCTGCAGACGATGATACTGGACAGGAACCTGCAGAAAGACCCTGAGGCAGATGTTCCCACACGTTCTCCTCCATCATCCCTCCAGGGTCTCGTCTGTATGTCCGAGGGGTTCTTGCATAAGGCTCAGTGTTAGTATCAAACTGTGTGTTGTATCAGTTCAATAACTGCAGCTATTCAGGATTTCCTCTGAACTTATTTTTGTCTTTCTTTTAGATTGAAAGATCTCTGGAGGATTAAAATCCTGTTTGTTCTTCAGAAGTTTTAATCTCCCAGATTGTTAACGAGCCTCACCTGGCCCGTATCACTCACCAAGAACAATGATTCAATCCAAGAACGGCACATCAGTAAATGAATGCATGAGCTCATTTCCAGTAATTTGGGACAGCCTTCTGCGCTGCAGTATTTTCTCCAGCATCCAAGCTCCTCTGCTGTGGAAGCCTGTAGACATCCATCCTTCCATCCTTCCATCCTTCCATCCTTCCATCCTTCCATCCTTCCATCCTTCCATCCTTCCATCCTTCCATCCTTCCATCCTTCCATCCTTCCAACACATGCCTTTGTCACTAGCCATTTTTATCTGCTGGATAAACCCTCCACCAGGTAGGTTGTACTATTACCAGGTGGCTTGACTAATCACACGGTGAGTGATGGCAGGACTCCAAGAAGCTCCAGAGCCCTGGTTCTTTATTTACCTGCTCACTGCCAGGCCTGAGCTGAACAGGATCAGTGTTAGCAGTCACAGACGGGCACCTCCAGCCACAATGAGTCAACGTGACGAATCACGAAGGTACTATTCATACGAAGGATGACGTCAAGTTTCTAGCGTGATACGACTACAGTATAGTCTTGATGTATACTAGATTAGCAATAAGCTTTTTGGACTTACTCAACTACCCACGATGCAATTCATTTCTTCTAAATTGTCACTTTGATTAGCAAAAACGTGGCTAATTACCTTTGTTTATGTTGAACTGCAGTCCTCAATAGCGGCGAGGTAGGACGTCCAAGCTAACCTGATATAGTTTACACAACACTAGACAGGGCTTCTTCCATCCCCATGAAAGGCTGGTGGGGTGTCCTCTAGACCCGTGAAAGGCTTGTAGGGTGTCCTCTGGAGCCGTGAAAGCCTGGTGGGGTGTCCTCTGGACCCGTGAAAGGCTTGTCGGGTGTCCTCTGGAGCAGTGAAAGGCTTGTTGGTGTCCTCTGGAGTCGTGAAAGGCTTGTGGGTGTCCTCTGGCCTGGACTTCATTAGTTAAATATCTCAGGGTCTGTATGTTGGTGGAGCAGAGGAACAAGGATGAAGGGTGTCTGTATACAATTATTTTCAAGAAGAAGACATGAATGTCTTTCGCATTGTATTGTATTGTCTCATCACATGATCAGACGTCGGGTA
>CAAKHC010018769.1:13919-27001 GCA_901007825.1 Macroramphosus scolopax
CAATAGCGGCGAGGTAGGACGTCCAAGCTAACCTGATATAGTTTACACAACACTAGACAGGGCTTCTTCCATCCCCATGAAAGGCTGGTGGGGTGTCCTCTGGAGCCGTGAAAGGCTGGTGGGGTGTCCCTCTGGACCAATGAAAGGCTGTGGGGTGTCCCTCTGGACCCGTGAAAGGCTTGTGGGGTGTCCTCTGGAGCAGTGAAAGGCTTGTGGGGTGTCCTCTGGAGCCGTGAAAGGCTTGTCGGGTGTCCTCTGGAGCCGTGAAAGGCTTGTCGGGTGTCCTCTGGAGCCGTGAAAGGCTTGTGGGCTGTCCTCTGGCCTGGACTTCATTAATTAAATATCTCAGGGTCTGTATGTTGGTGGAGCAGAGGAACAAGGATGAAGGGTGTCTGTATATAATTATTTTCAAGAAGAAGACATGAATGTCTTTCGCATTATATTGTATTGTCTCATCACATGATCAGACGTTGGGTAACATCAATATACACCCAGCAGTTATCATTGGATGTCTGTGTTACTGAGTTGGAAGATGTGTGTTGTCAAACCCAAGAGGACTGTATTCATGTAGTATGATGTGTGATCCCATTAAAGATGCTCTCTGACCTTAAAGATCATTTTTCATATCTTTAGCACTCAAATGTTGATCACAAACATTCACCCGAGAACTTTGCTTCAACTAAATAAGTCAAACCTTCTACAGCTTCCAACATCTCATGTAAATCCAAAGCGACCTGTCCTAATCCTCCGTGCACCCCCTCTGGTCGGTTCCGTCGGCCAGCCGCGCCCACCAGGTGGAGGTTTCCTCTGGGTCCCAGTGTGTCTCTGACTCTCTCTGTCTCTCTCTCACAGGAGGCAGCTATAAGAAGATTGGATACTATGACAGCACTAAAGGCAATCTGTCCTGGTATGGGAATGACAAATGGATAGGTGAGGGACATTCATCTTCCTCTGCCCCTTTATTTTTCTCTTCATCACTGTCTCTCTCGCTCCTTCTACCTTCTAATCTCCTGTTTTTTTTCTTTGACCCTGCAGTATCCCCCCCCCCCACATGACTAATTCCTCTTTCCTTCCTCGTTTATTGCAGTCTCTCCCCGCCGCTCTCATCCAAAGTTGTCTGTGAATGTTCATCAATCCATCCGTCAGGTTTTATTTATCCTGCAGCGTCTCTTTGCCTCCTCGCAGCCCACCAGACCTCCGGGTGATTCAGCTGCGAGCTCGGACCGGTTAAGCAGTGTGATGGGCGATGTGCTCTGGAGCGAATATCTCATTTCATTTCATTTAGTAATTAAACATGAGGACCTGTTCAAAGCCATGAAGGCAATGCAATAAATAGAGGATGCTAGCTGACAGCCTAAACAAAACAGGGTGAGCAGACGGGTGGTAATGGGATTCGGCCCCGTGACCTTGACTTTGAGGAATGCAATTGTGTTCCCTCATCAGTATGTGGAGCGACGTGTGTGTTCACGTCAGTTCTGCTTCACCGAACACGGACAATATGCAGATGTACCTCGAGTTAATGCTCTGAAAACTGGCGAGGACGTCGCAAGTATGTGAAATAGACAAGATGATGAATGAAGCAGCAGTCGGTGGACGGGAGGAGGATGGATGGGGACTGACCTTCACTTGTGTTTTCTCATGTTTGTTTGCTTATTCCACTGTCAACATGTCGTGTCCGACACCGCGGGTTGGATTTCTGTAGTTGAACAATGATTGACATCGGGAGGAGCCGGCCGGGAGTGGGTTCATCGTTCAGACTAACCGAGGTGACACACGGCTGTCTGACTAGCAGGGTGGAGGCAGTGTTAGATAAATAATATGTTTACAGTGACGATGAAACGATAATGAGCTGATTGTTATTTAGAGGACCACAATATATGTGGCCATGTCAATATGTTTGGAGCCTTTACCTGCCAGGACAGGAAGAACAAGGCCTTTAATTTAAACAGGCAGCGTCCTACATACAGTACTCTCATAATAAAGGTGCTTTACGTATCATATTTTAAAACATGTCAGTAGAATGTGAAGAAATAGAGGCTTCGCTTTTATGTCCAAGATGTCTTTGTTTATTGTTCAGACATGTAGAGGTCGAACCGGAACCTCAAGCAGTTCTGACAAACAACAAAGATGTAGATGACATTGATACGTAGGAAGCTGCCTAGTACAACCATGTGATCTGCTGGCAGCGGGTCAGGTTGGTTCTGGTCCCGCCCCCCCACCAGATTTGTCCCGCCAGTCTTCTCTAACCTTTAAACCACCGCTACCACATTTTACCTGATTCGCCTGAATGCAACCATTTGCTCAATGTTATGTTTTGTCTAGTTATTCAGCGTCACATGTTCATCTCACAGCTTTAATTACATTCCTGATTAACGTATCAATGTCGTCTACATCTTCGCCGCTCTGATGTTTTCATCTCCTCCGAACACATCACATGTTAAACTGCTCCGCTTTGACTAATTTACTAAACTTACCTCATAAAAATACAAAGACCGAACCAATGTTGGATGTTCATCCATAACTTTAGGTTTCCTACGAGGTGTGAACCTCCTGTCTGTAAACGGAGTTCAGGCTCCAGACGCTCCCAACACTCATCTTCCAAACCTCATTTCCTGCTTTTGTGTCAAGCTGACATAATAGATCACCTTTAAAATGAAATCTCGTGCTTCTCCTTCAGTGAAAAAAAACCTTTTTCCTTTCAAGTTCATTTGTCACGTGTCTGCGGTGGAAGCTTCCAGTTCACAGTTCTATCTGTATAATTTGAATACTTTAACTCACTGATTAGTGAGGATGAAGCAAATCATGCTTTTACAGACACATTAAACGGTTCAAGGTGAATACAGGAGGACAGACTGAGGCTCCAATACACCAACAACAAGCCAAACAAACTATCTATTGTTGAGATGTTGGTGAAGCTCAAGACTTCCTGCGATGGTTTTACATGAACGTCCTCTAATGAAAGACATGGATGATACACTCGGAGCAGCAGTTGACTGTGGAACATCTGTGCAGCGATTGTAACTGTAGTAGAACTGACTGTATCAGGGGATACTTCAGATATCTGGTCTGACACGGATTGAGACATCGGCTTTAATTCCACGATCCGAAGACCTCAGGTTGCCCTGAGATCCCCACACGGGCCCGTTACTCCTCCGGTCGGGGGAAGCACATTAAACGTCTTCCCTCTGGGTTACTGAACAGTAAGCAGCTTTTTATTTGTTTATCCTCGACACAGCAATTATAGAAGCCTCAGATGGAGCCGGGTGATACCGCCTGAGAAAAATATCACTAATAATTGTAACATTTATCTCTGTAATCTTATTATATTCCCCTTTAAGCGTCTTTATTTTTGTTTTTTATTGATACTCCTTACAGACAGAAATAATGGATCATTCCTGAGAAGTGCTTATTTACTATATTCACTAGTTAAGAAAGCTTTAAGGACTTTGTGTACGAACACTAAAACCTTTGTTTACCGCGTGCGTGCGTGCGTGCGTGCGTGCGTGCGTGCGTGCGTGCGTGCGTGCGTGCGTGCGTGCGTGCGTGCGTGCGTGCGTGCGTGCGTGCGTGCGTGCGTGCGTGCGTGCGTGCGTGCGTGCGTGCGTGCGTGCGTGCGTGCGTGCGTGTTTACTTACGGACTTGTTGTTGGTGTTTGTACGTGTATGCAGGCGGTATATTAGGTAGGTAGGTAGATACTTTATTTATCCAGAGGGAAAGAGCAGTCATGATAAATAATAATGTAACTGACATTACATCAGTTTGAGGGTCATAATCTCACTTCCTGTTAGCTTTCTCAAATACTTCTATATGAATATATTTGTTGAAGAATATTCTGCAGGTTTAGGCCTCCAGTTTTTACTTTTCCTTTCCTTAGATTATGCAAATCAGCTTCTAGTCTCTAAACTTTCTTCTGTAGCTTTACTTTACGTGTCTCATCCTAGAGTCCAGTGTGACAGCACCAGAATCCGCAGCAGTTCCCTGCAAAGCTGCTGACTCTTCAGTGCTCATCAACATCTTGCGTAGTTCTGATGTCACACTTGTCATCCGTCCCTGAAAAACTCCGAGCGGTGATATGTGACTGGCTGTGTGCCAAAAACTCATTTTTGTAACCAAGCCAACCGTCAGGAAGGTCAGCCAAGCGGCCTCTTGCTCTGTTATGACAAGACCTGAGGGAGGGCCTGAGGAGGTATTGACCTCTTGTGTTTCCGTGTTTGACCCCGTGGTCATGCTGCCTCCGGTGAGGCTGTCTGGGCCATCTGGACTGAAAGTCAGCAGATGCTTTGAGAGTCCAAAGACCAAGTGATACAGTAAGTTAGTATCATCAGCCTGACAGCCAGTCACCCAGAGGCACTCATCAAGATGTCCTCTGCTCTCTTGTTGGTGTGGTCAGTCAGCAGTGTCCTGAACATCAGAAATAGCCACGACAGTGACATGGAACCGTTGCTGCTCCTCAAGGTGACCAGGACTTGTTACATGCTGATGTGGCTCAGTCCTGGGTTGAGTTTAAATCCAAAGTTCTATATTCCAACTCTTCTTTCCTCTTCATTTGATTGTTTTCTTCCTCTCCTATACAATCCATCCCTCTTTAATCCCTCCCAACTTCTCGTGTGTTTGTATCTCTAAGTCCTCTCATATCTTTGTTCCTCTTATGTCTCACTTCCCAGTGTTTGTTCACAATCTCCTTCCTCCTTCCTCGTTCTTTCGGTCCCCTTGACAACCGCTGCTGCATCGCTGCCTCTCTCTCACATCGCCTTGGTAACCATAATGGGGCCAGTCGCCATGGTAACATATCGTCCCGATTCCACCATCAAGGGCAGGGAGGTTTTAGTGTTGGAGGAAACGTGTTCCCAAAGGACACTTGCTTACATACAGGCACACTCACACACACACGCACACGCACGCGCACACACACACCATCTCTCTCTTCAGCCCACACATGCACAGGTACAGTCTGTATCTGCCTTCAGAATGAACTCACATGCAGGAAGACAAATCTTTTGTCACTTTTTCACTGCAGAACAATTCTCTTTATTGACACGGCGTTATAAACATTTAATTTCTTGGACAGCAAAAAGCAGAAGGAAACTGGAAGAATGATGTAGACCTTGAATTTCCCTCGGGATAGATAAAGTATCTACCGACCTACCTAGACCTTGAAATTTGAAATGAAGTAAAGACATACTATTTAAATACCTAGAACGAACATTATTTCATGACATTGTAAGATAAAGATGAACGATATGGACAGTGGACAGTCGGCCAAGAGAATGTCCCATTTCAAATGTTTACATTTGCCGTCCCTGGAGGATGATTGATGGCAACGTTTGACCTCTTGTCATTTTCTTTAGCACGAGATAAATCAAAATGTCCCTTTTTATTATTCATTTCCAGAATTCTCGTGCACCAACCATCACAAGCAGGACAATGAGTCGGGTATTTTTCTGGGAATTTGATTGATTTTGATTGCAGCACAATCCACCAGTGGGAGGAGAGGCTCTGTAATGTTGGAGGTTTATTCAATTGAAGCGGTGCAAAGTGGGCGGCTGGTATTCTGGTGGGAAACTGGGTCTTTAATGTTGCACCGAACACGGTGTCATTACCAGGTTTGGTGCACTTTCAAGAAAATGAAAATGATACTTAAAATGCAATGAATCCATTTGAATGACACAATCGTCATGCACTTAAATGAGCACGAAGGTTTGATGTTTTTAATGTTGGTCAACCGTCTGTCTGAGTGAGTGTTCGGTTGTCTGATCTGAGCAGCCGCCTCTGATTACACACGGACATCGTTTGTGTTTACCTTCATTAAATCTCCTGATACCAGACTCCTCAGATCGGTGGAACTGTGTGTTCTTGTCACTCAGCAGCCTCCTGACTGGAGGTGTGATTTCCTGTTGAGATGTTGAAACTCAGTTTTTAGTCCACCAGCATTTCTGTGATGTGAAATCTGCTGTGGATGTTCACAGTCCCCTGAGAGTAAATCCCCCATTTGTTTTATGCGACCCCCCCGGCTTCTCCTCCAGCACCTGCATGCAAACATGTACATGAGATGAACACCTCGGTTGTCATAAAAACTGCTGAGCGTTCTCACTCGAGGATAAGAAACATTTCTAGGTCTTTTTTGTGGATATATGTGCAGAGTCAATTTTAAATTTAATCTGCTTGGGGGGGAGAAGTTAAATATTCTCCCTTAAATCTGAGTTTCTGACCTACAAGCAGAGATCTGGAAAGGAGATAACAGCATGATGTAGCTGACTATAGCTTGTTTTACAGACGTGCTGCATGCATGCAGATCAGGGTGATACAGATCTGCTCAACTTGAAGATAATGAAAGATGATTTTTGCCGGTTTTGTTTACCTTCCATCTGCCTCTGTGACATGAATGGGATGCAGCTGCTGTGTGAGGAGCAAACATTAAGCCTCGAAGAAAGACATCTCAGTCATCCACTGCATGTGACTCTGACATGTGACACATAAGACTCAGCTGCATGCCAACCGGCAGCCTCCGTAGCAACACGTCGGTGAGGCAAAACGAAAGCTCCTGTTACTATTTTGACCTTAAGAATCCATGGCAACATGGCTGCTATTAACATCTCATTCAAGCGGGCCGGGGCTCACAGATCCTCTGCTGCGTCACCCCAGGCTCCTCTGTCACGTCTCAAGCTTCCGGCGCTGTAAAAGCGCTGCTCAGCTGGCAAATACACGGAGATGTTCTCACACATGCAGAGTCCTGTTGTAGACAAATGGAAATGGAAGGAAAACCACATTTAAAGCTGCTGCTTTCCCACCGCTCCATACCGACTTAACTTCACTCAAATCTCCTCACTTTTGGTGCCAGGATTTATTTTTCCGTTGCACAGAGATACAAGTCTGTATTTGTGGAGGACAGTAGGATCAAGTCTTTAGTGCAGCCGGAACAAGACCAGAGGACAAGGTGTATTGATTAGGGTGGTGAGAGAGGGAAGGTTGTTAGTGGAGTCCGTTTGGAGAAAAGGAAGCAAGGCCGGGGACGGGGTAGTGAAGAGGGTTTGGAATAGGAAGTGTT
Source organism: Macroramphosus scolopax (assembly GCA_901007825.1). Taxonomy (NCBI): domain Eukaryota; kingdom Metazoa; phylum Chordata; class Actinopteri; order Syngnathiformes; family Centriscidae; genus Macroramphosus; species Macroramphosus scolopax. The sequence goes on from CAAKHC010018769.1 coordinate 20,965, forward strand.
AGCCGCTGGATGAGATCATCCACCTCCTTAGCAAAGTGGGTGAGAGATTCATCAGCTGATAAGAAAGTTGAGAGGGGAGGGAGGAGAATGTAGGAACATGTTTACTGGGGATGGAGGCAGCAGACAACTGGATCTGTGAGACAGAATCTGGATTTAACTGTTGCAAAAGCAGAAGTAAAGTTAGAGAGGAGGAGGTGGGAGGCAGCAGGATCCTCCAGGTGTTGTGATTTCCCCCGTTTGGTCTCAGCAGCCTGAAGCTCTCTGCTATGAGACTCCGAAAACAAAGGAGCAGGAGAAGAGGACCTGGCAGGTTGGGTAGAGAGAGAGAGAGAGAGAGAGAGGGCCGGAGGAGAGAGAGGATGTGACCAGAGAGGAAGGATGTGTTATCCTCGCAAACATGCAGACACCTTTGAAAACACAACCTTCTCTCCCTGTTTGTTGCACCACATTATAATGAGAAGTTACACCTGCTGTGTTGTATGAATGTCAGTGCTGACATCTCACAGCTCCATCAACCAATCACCTGAAGAGACGTCCTCATCATCTGAGTTATTGACGGATCCTCCTTAAATGATGTTAGTGTATTTCTGGGTGTTATTATTCATGTGATACTGATGCCATCGAAGCTCTCCCGCTCCCTCCTCAGACTCTCAGTGTATCACAGCTTTGCCATGTCGTCAAAAATGTTGAATTAAAGCCAGTTTATGAAACAGTAAATGTAAATACATTAGATGTTATAAAATCTAAATTGCTCTTAAGAGAGTGATTTTAAGACGTAAATGTCCAAGTTTCATCTCTGCTTCTGGATCATTTTACTGTCGCTAGGCAACAGATGAGCCATCTGCTGTCAATCATTTATCTTCCAGCAGCTGTTGACCTAACAAGCTGCAGTTGGCTCACTCATGAAGAAAAGTCTGGTAAACAATTTGAACGACACACTGATGCTAATTGATCGATTGATTCTCTTATCAGACGATGGATTCACCTTCGTATTCATACAGTCGGGCATCACAGAGAAGATGCTGTGATGACGGGCAGCTCTTCTGAGGTGGACATGAATAATGTATTAACGGAAACGGTTGTTTTGTTTGACTTATGTGTAACTGTCAAATTGTTTTGCCGTGTTCTTTGACTTCAACCTTACTTTGGGATTCCTATGCACATCCATACTGTGTGAGGTATATGACTGGATGTTTAGAATGCAGCCGGCATCTGTTTAGTCCAAAGAGACTCGTCTCTCTGTGTGCAGACGGCACAGTGATGGACAACCGGCGATCTGAGGGCTTTAGGGTGCAACTGTTGAGCTAAAACACAGGAGCTTTGTCAGTCCACTGCCACTGGAGGTCAACGTGGATGGAATTGGTCTCTACATATTTTAATGCCTGACCCTGTAATATCGTGGCTGTTAGTGTTAACTGCTCTCAGGAGAGTTATATTAATAAAACTGTGACATGCTGAATAATTGATTAATGAGGTGGGTTGTCTCATTATTTATATGTTGCATGTGAGATATGTTGTTTTCCTTTACTAATTCTGTGAAGCCTGCAAGTCTGCAAGCACCAGGCTTGTCCACCAGTGTTTGTTGAACCTTCACTCTCAGTTCCCATGTTCCTCACCACCTCTTCATCCTCCTCGTTGTATCCTCCTGTTTCCAGGATCTGGACCACCCGCTGACCAGACGGTTGTCATTGAGGAGTTCCGCTACCTGTCCCAGAAGCTCTTTGTGACCGTGTCTGTGTTTGCTGGCTTGGGAATCCTGCTGGGAATCGTCTGCCTCACCTTCAACATCTACAACAGCAGCGTCAGGTACTGAAGCTCACGTCAATGGAGATCAGGATCATTTTAAAGTTTCACTAATCAAAGTTTGTTGACGACCAACGCAGGCAGGGTGTCACACAAGTCTATTACGATATGAAATGGAAGTATTGAAAGGTTGTACATTCAAATACTTTATTACTTTTTACGTCTTTAGTTGGTGAAATCCAGGCCCGATGCCACCTCGCTGTGTCAGGGAACTAATTACCTTCTACCTGAATGCTTCTCACAGGGATCTTATCTCTGCAATATATCCAGGGTGCAGTGTGCATGCTCCCAACAGCATCCAGACTTAGTGTAGAATACATTCCTGACAGACAGGAAATATAATAAATATTCTGCCCTGGCTGACAATCTGACTCTGACAGCAGGAAGACGACTGAGGAGCTTTGTGTGACTGTTTGTATGTTCACCGGGAGATAGAGCCTGACAGACACCAGAATCCTTCTGCCCGTGATAATGGTGCGTGCGTGCGTGCGTGCGTGCGTGCGTGCGTGCGTGCGTGCGTGCGTGCGTGCGTGCGTGCGTGCGTGCGTGCGTGCGTGCGTGCGTGCGTGCGTGCGTGCGTGCGTGCGTGCGTGCATCTCCTTGTACATCCAAATGTCCTCACTACCATATCAAAACAAGGTAAATCCCTCAAGAGAAGACTGTAAGTGTCTAAAGAGGTTCAAATAAAAGTTCAAGTCATCGTCCATTATAAACTGTTCAAGTGTCAAATGTTGTGTCGTGAGTACAGACAGCAGTCAAAGTGTTAATTTAAGAATAACAACAACTAATGTATAAGTTGATGTCTACAGCTTCCAGCTGTGTGTCATCTCCAGTGAGAGCAATGGAAGAGCAGTAGAAGTCAGTTTGTGAGCCCTTTTGCTTTGAGACGTTGGTAACAGTTATCAATACTCTAAATGAGGAAGTCACTCTGCCAACTATATCACCTTTTATTGCAATAAACACATGGTCAGCATCAAATATACCATGTTCCTCTATTGAAGTGACTGTCCAGCAGTAACATCCCCTGAAGCAGTTGAGCCTGGTGCAACTGTTCAACAATCCATCGTTCTGCCCCCGGCTGCAGTGACACACCTCCCCCATGAATCGGTGGCCTTCATCTTTTCAAAGCTTCTGAGAATGGCCCAAGTCTCAGCTTCCTCCAGGAGACCGTTGTTCTCTGTTCCGTGACAATCAGTCCTGTTTTCAGGAGCCTGTTTTGTTGATCGAAACAGTAAATTGTCTTTGGATGGTTTACAGCCTTTCCGATCCAGCTGCCCTTTCCACCTCACATTAACATGCATCAGTGGCGAAACACACAGAACACACAGAACAAGTGTCAGACATGATGTTCTCTGTAACGATTACACCGTCTCAAGTCACTGCACGTTCAGTTTAAAGAGCACCGGGTAAACACCGGCAGCCTGGATGAGGGGAACCAGTGAAGAGAAGTTTAATAAGGGTTCCTGTACATCACCACGTCCTGCAGATCCACTGGACGTTAAGGCACTGGAAGAAGTCAAAAGGCCATTTGATTTCTGAAAGGAAGTGATGGAAGCAGTTAAAATGTCCAACTGCTGAGAGCATTTGAATTGTCACTTGAAGCCATGTGTGTATTTGTGCTCTTGCTGCAGGTATATTCAGAACTCTCAGCCGTACCTCAACAACATGACCGCAGTGGGCTGCATGATGGCTCTGGCTGCCGTCTTCCCTCTGGGCATCGATGGCCTTCATGTCCACAGGAGGCAGTTCCCCGTCGTCTGCCAGGTACACTTTCATTTACATCCGTCCAAACACATTGATTTAGATCGACGGAATATCAGTTCACTCTGGGGAGGAGGGCTGCAGATAATGATCGTCAGGATCAATTTGACTAACTGCTTCAAAACCAAAGCCGATAACAGATCACCAGAAGTAAAAACAATCCCGACTCACAAGCAGTCTTCACTTGCACATTGAATATCTATAGTTGGAATGGAGATGAGCTGTTGACTTGTGAGCAAAGTAACTGTTTCCATAATCGGATGTATCTGTAGTTTAAGTCCCCAAAATCCCTTCGGAGGGAAATGAAGACGCTGGAAGACGCTGCTGCTCATCAGCTCATGTGCGGAGGTCATCAAGAGGACATTAGTTGATTGGACTTCCAGGGTACAATTATATTACCCGACGTGCCAGATGGTTTGTTATGAAGAACCATCTGGGATCTCGTCCTTGGAAAAAGGGCAGGCACTTTCAAAAACTACCTTTCGTGCGATTGGATGAAACATCTGTCCGACCACAGCAGATCTGACAAAGCCTGTCGGGGTCGGAGTGAAGGACGTCTTGTCCACCTGAGCTCCAGCAGTAAATACGCTGACCTCTTCAGGAGCCGCCATTGTTGTTTCACTATCATCACTGTCAACACACCTGAATCCCTCGTTGCCAACGGTTCCTGATAGGATGCTGACTGGTCCGAACCACTGTGGTATCTAACAGGCACCTGATAACTGCCAGTTTGATGACCAGTCACTGTTTGGTGAACTCCTCCTTTAACAGCAGTCAACTCACAGTAATACTTAGTTAAGTGTTCTAACCAACGAGCAGACAGATGTTATTTTTAGACAGAAGTTGCTCGGAGCATCGACGGTATATCACCTGACAGCGTGACCTAAAAGTGGATGTAAGACCTGAACAAACAGGGTTGAGGAGCTGTGCAGTTCTCTGTATTTCCAGTCTCCTCTGTCCGTCTCTTCAGGCTGGACATTAATACAATTGTAATGTCATCCTCCTATTAAAAAGGCCATTACCTCCCGCACCCTGAATTAGTGTTTGATTGAGGGCTCACCTCTCCTCACGCTGTCGGATCCTTCTTCCACAGAATCACTGCTGTATAACATGAGAGAACGTTTTATTCCCATCTCAAGGTCGTCTCTGAAAGGCTGTTAAACTCATACAGAGCTTAATGATGGAGGGGGACCGAGGAGCGATTCATTTGTTTGACATGTTAATCAGCTTCATTATGAGGTCTCTTGTCTCTCTTCTTCTCTGCTAGTTCCGCCTCTGGCTGCTCGGTTTGGGCTTCAGCCTCGCGTACGGCAGCATGTTCACCAAGATCTGGTGGGTCCACACGGTCTTCACCAAGAAGGAGGAGAAGAAGGACAAGAGGAAGGTAACTGTGACAGAGGAGCTGTGGATTTACGTTCCTGCGGTGAACAGTTAATTCCACCCCGAGCTCCTCCGCCGAGCCGGGTTTAGGCTTTATTTAATCATCATCCCCCTTCAAGGGCAGGCGTCACCACCAGACATGATGTATTCCCCAATCAAGTGTTATCTTTTTAAATTTACTCTTTCCCTCGCTTTTATAGTTGGTCCACAGAGATAGAGATAGCCAACCGCTTGCCCTTGAGCATTCTGTAGCATCTATTTGTCATGCTGCCTGGCCACTGAACTCCTTCAATTGGTCCCAGCGGTGGAGCTCCTCCTCCAGGTCGCCATCCTCCATCTGCCTCCTGACACTCTGTCTGTAGTATGTAAAGAGACACTTGGAAGCTCCTGCTGCGAGCCGGGAGCAGGAATCCTCCCAGCAGGAAGACGCAGCCCATTACTGCATATTTACTACCATCCTCAGTTAGTGGAAAACCCACCGTCTTATTTTTTATGTCAAAAGTGATCAAGTTCAGTTAAACTCCTTGAAGGCTGCGGCTGCAGCTGCTGTAACCCTCCTCTCTGAGGGCAGAACACACTCACCGCTTCGACATTTACAGTCAAATACCGGAGACAGTCGGCTGACCGGGAGCCTGTCCGACGGCTCCGTCATCATCTGCAGCCTCCCGGCAGTCGGCGGCGGCGTTCACGGCCAACAGGAATCAGGAGCTGTCACGTCTAAACCGACCGTGGTGCCTCGACTATTGTTGTTCCAGGACCAATCTGGAATCGTCCCCACTGATGGATTCAGTCTTTGAACACCCCCGTTACTCAGCCAAGGCGAGTCAGTCCGGCTTAGAAGAACCTCCGAGTGGCTGCAACCGCAAACATCAATCAGATGTGTGAAGAACTAATTTCTCCAATCAGGGTCCCGACTGGCTTTATGACAAAAAGCGGTGATTGATCAGCTCTGTTTAATTGGTTGGATTGGATAAACTTTTTTATTTTGTGCTGCATTAAAGACAAATCTGTCACACTGCCATCCAGCCCCCCCCCCCCCCCCCCCCCCCCCCCCCCCCCCCCCCCCCCCCCCCCCCCCCCCCCCCCCCCCCCC
>CAAKHC010018770.1:4784-26375 GCA_901007825.1 Macroramphosus scolopax
TCTCGTCTGAAGATCACCTGGAGATGAGACCCTAACGAGCTGCTGGAGGACCACAAGAGCTTCCTGCTTCTACAAGTGATCGCTGGCGTGAGAAGACTTGAACCCGGATCAGCCTGTATTCTGTGTGATCAGCTACTCAGGTTTCTATGAATTCAGACGATGCATTTCCACACAGCTGGGAGGAGACGATGGACATTATGAGCACATGGACGTGGGAGACGAGGACGCTTCTATCAGACCTCCGGCGAGACATTCAAACACGTCCTGTTCATGTGAAGTGTTTCATGTGCTCATCAGCCCCTGAGAAACGGCAGCAGTTCAACCCGTAGCAGAACACACACTGGTCAAAACGTTGCTGTCATCTTGGACTCGATTTAACAGCAGATAGCGTGTTTGTGATGTCTGATGTGTGTGTGTGAAGTAAACATCTGCATACAGGAAGTGCTTAGCTTAGCATTAAGCCGCTCTGGTACAGTTAAACCTCCAATCTAATCTCTAAACCGCACTGATCAAAGACAATCTTGTTAGTTTCATCAAAGCCAAACGGACCTGTCGTTGGCTGCTGGTTGCCTCGCAGCATTCAGTCACAACACGGCTCCGGCAAGTTCTTCTAGCACGTGACCGCGGGTGTGGAGACGGCCGCTGCCAGCCGGGGTCAGAGATCCACCGAGTGTGGAGGTCTTGGCCGATATCACTTTCCTTTTGTCGATATTTAAACATCGTGAAAGTCTAACTGACGTTCAGTCCGACTAGATTAAAGAAACAAGAAGCTGGATTCAGTTTTAACTGGGGAAGCTAGCTGTTTCTGACAGGGTTGATGCTAAGCTAAGCTAAACCTGTGCTGACTTGTGTTGAACTGAAGTGGGCGGTGTTGATCTTCCCGGAGGTCAATAGGTCAGACTGGGGCCGTGCTTCTAGAAAGGTAATCGACCTCCAACATGGCTGCCGGTGTTAGAACATCCCATAAAGCTGCTTCTTCACCTGGTTTCCGGTCTTCAGCCCGTCCTGGTCGCCCTCTGCGATCCACCATCCCATCAGTGCAATAAATGTACCTGTGTGTGCCTCTGCTGCTCCTCCCAGCTGGCTTCACTGTTCTTCATCATCATGTAACTGTGTTAAAGGGATATCTGCTCGGTTTTATATACATTTACTGTTGTACAGCTGTGGGAACAAGGAATGTAAAAGGAATTATTTTTTTCTGTAATTATAAACAAAGATCAGACTTTTCTCTCTTCGTTTCGCTCCTCCTCTTCCTCGTTTATCTGAACTGTCAGACGCATTCGTCCCTGCTGCTACACTAGCTTTTTTTTTACCTGCAGGGAGACTTTCTATTGAGAATAATAAAAGTGATAATCAGCTGACGAGCCTGCCGCCTCTCATTCATCCCGTTACAGCTCTGATAGTGTTGAATGTTTTACCACCGTCAGTTGGTGCAGCGGTTCTTCTTTGAATTCATTCAGAATCTTTACTGGTTGTGATTTTACTTTCATTCTATCTGTTCTGTTGAATCATCAAATGTATGAAATATTGACTGTGTGAAGATAAACAAGGATTCTACAAATACAAATTAAAACATCTAACGAAGAAACTGACGAGGGCGGGGCTTATGAGCTGTACGTCAACCAGACACCAGGGGGTGGGGCTTATGAACTACATCAACCAGGGGCGGGGCTTATGAGCTGTACATCAGAGGGCGGGGCTTATGAGCTGTATATCAGTCAGAGGGCGGGGCTTATGAGCTGTACATCAACCAGACACCAGGGGGCGATTCAGATGTTTTGGCTTCATTTTGATGTCCCAACTGTCCCAAAATCCATCTTTATACAGGAAGTATTTTGGGCTTTAAATCTTTAGGATGTTGAATTTTTACATCAACTAGAAGAAAAACATTCAACAGTAAGATTTTACTTTACTCTCCTCTTTAACTTAATTTTAAGTATTTTCCAGCTTTTCTACAAATCTGAGAAGCTGAAAATTGATTTAACAGAATACAATTATTTTATCCAGCTAGCTAGAAAATGCATATTATCTTCCTTCCAGTTGTTTGGTATTTATATTTATTAGTTCTGGCCTGTCTGCCTTCACATCAGTGTGACTCGGGTGATGTGACGTATGAACAGAAATGTCTCAAGAACTTTTCCGTGGATCTTTGGAGACAAGAAATAGTGGCGTTCTCCTTTAATCAAGTTAGAAATGTAAAAAGCACAGAAGGATAACGTTACAGGGACAAATGGACATGAAACAGCAAACAAAGTTTACATTCACATTTGAAAATACAAAATGATTCAGACAAAACATTTTCATCTGCAAACATACAAAGAGTGACCGCTGAGGTTTGTTGTGATTTCATCCCCAACAATCAAACATACAGTTAATTGGGACATTTTCAATGATTAAATCTACATTGATTTACTATAAAAGATGCAGGTGATTTCATCTAAGTGACTGTAGAATTAAAATGTTAATTGGTGCATGTCAACAGTGACCTAATGACCTTTGACTGGCGGGAATAAATCATCTTCTATATTACGGCAGATTTTTTTAAAAATAACATAACAGAGAATCAATGACGACAGAAAGATACACAGAAACACAAATATTTTGAACTCCTCCGTCAGGTCTCCTCTTCCTCTCTTCACATGAAACAATCACAGTTTTCAGTCTTTGATAAGCTCATTCGATCCTGACTGATGAATCAGTATCTTCATGTACAGTAGCCAAAATGTGCCAATAAGAAGACTTCAGATCAGTTTGTTGTATGTGCTTTGTTTTTTATTTTATTGAAATGAGCTTGACGAAATGCGGGTCACAGGTCAACGAGGTTCTCTAAATGGGACCATTTTGCATATTGAGTACTGTATTTACTGTATTTACGACAAACAATCGGCCAATAATTCTATGGTTTGACTCCCGGATGTCGACGCGGCCCAGAGAATCGGAATCGGCAGCATCACATCTTTACAATCAGAGTATCTCTAAAAAATAAAGTGTCATGATGGAAGAAATACAAAAACAACATCCAGGTGAATAAGACTGATTGATTCCCAATGAATCTGCTGATCAAAAAACTGGGGACATTAAATATGTAACAAGGTCCAAAGTAGCATATTTATTCCTATGATGGAACTGTGTTGTTGTGCAAAGACGCAGAAATGACAGATGTCAGCGTGACTCTGACGATCTGCAGCTGCTTTCATCTAAAGCCTGAAGGAAATAAATCTCCAGAGCATCAGACGTCAGAGTCATCTGTCACAGAGTTATCTGCGCTGGCGGAGACTCCGTGCGCTGGCAGGTGGTTATCTCCAGACTCCTGCAGCTTCTTCTTCTTGTCGTGGTTTATGATGTGAACCCTCAGACCCCTCTCGGTCATTTCATAGATCTTGCACTTGGCGCAGTAGTACGGCGACACGCCAACGTGCCGGAACTGATCGGACAGGTACGACACCAGTGTCTTGAAGCTTTTGCTGCAGATGTCGCAGCGAGGGATGACGCCTTGGTGCATCTTCTCCATGTGCTTCCTGAGGCCCCACCTCGACCCTTTGAACCCGTTTTTCTCAGACTCATCCTTGCTGGACTCGGGTTTGCAGAGGGGGCATGTGAACACTGCGTCCTGGGTGGCGTGACGCCGCGTGTGGCCGTCCAGTTCGACCTGGGTTCGGACCGCCTGATTGCACGATGTGCAGAAGAACGTCTTCTTTGCCTCCATGAGGTGCATTTGTTTTAAATGGACAGCCAGACCTGACGGTCTCTTAAAGAACCTGCCGGGCGGTGGGCACAGCGTGCACACCAGACGACCTTTATCTGAACCTGCATTCATTTTCATGATGTCGCTGAAGCCCTCGCCAAGCTCTAATACACTCTTGTTGCTGATAAAGCTCTGCTCCTCCTCCTCTTTGACTTCTTCTTCCTCTGTTATCAGCTTCCTCTTCTGGCTCACCTCGTGTTTCAGCCTGAGCGGTCTGGTCGGCTTCGACGTCGCAGGTAGAGAAGCGGTGGCGTGCTCTCTGGTCACAGGATCAGTCCCAACCGGCTTTTTGGGCGGCAGCGACCGATCGACAGACATCGTGAACTGGTAACTCTCCCCCTCCTCTTCGGGATTTGAATACTCAATGACAAAGACATTGTCCTCTTCATCCTCCTCGCCCACAACCTCCTCCTCTCCAGGTATCGAGTACTCCATCTCGTAATACTCCGCCCCCCCGGCTTTCAGCTCCCCACCCTTGTGAGACTGCTCCCCTGCGATGTGCGTGTCATCGATTCTCACCACGGTGATCTGGTCCATCCCGCCTGCACTCTCCCAGTTTCCACTTCCTGTCGTGCCTGAAGACGACGCCCCGCTTCCTGCAGTCCCACCTCGGACCGCCCGGTGGTCTGAAGACTTGAGACACAAAAAGCACAGATTATGCGTCAATTAAAGCAACACTAACCGGTATCTCATCTGTGTTGACAACATGAGCCTCCACTGAGCAGGCAGCGTGTAGCGAAAAAACAAACTTCTGAAACAATTATTTACCAAAATAAAAACCATGTGAAAGAAGGTATTCAAATATGTTTCATTAATTAGTGTTCAGATTAAGTGGGGTGAAGGGCCGAGAGACTTTAAAACAGTTCAGCTATTTGGGAGCAGAGAACAACAAAAATAAATTAAAACACCGGAAGTGAATACTACGAAACTCCAGCTTGTTTGTCAGTTCAATACATCTTTAAACTTCGTTATCGGTCGTATTTTACGTCAAAAAAAAGCTAAATGGGTCTTCTGAATTTATAAACATTATGTCTTTTAAAACATATTAAATACGACATTAACTTTCAATGGTCTTTTTCAGACATAGTTAAGAATATTTCTCGTTTAAAATAATCAACCTGTAATGTGCGAAGAACGTGTGATATGATTCACGGGTGTAATACGGATTTAATTATTGTGAAAAAATAAACCAGGTATTATTTATGTCCGATGAGAATTAGGGAATATTTTAGATGATACGTGGTCAACACTTACCATGATGAAGACTGCTGGCGCTGCCGACAAACAAAACTGCAGCTAGCTTAGCAACGCGGTAGTAAATGCGCAAAGTGAGATTGGTTCATGCTGGGGATATTTTTCACTTTGCTCTATATCGCTAATTAACGGTAAAACTGATGGGTTAAATACCACATCTGGATGTCCAGAAACACATCTGTCAAGCTTTAATTGCTGCAGGAGAACAGCTTTCGCTCACTAGCAAAAAATGTCTACTTGCTTTCAGGGAGAATTAAAAACCGCACCAGCATGTCGGCCGCACTCGCTGCCCCCTGGTGGCGAGGATGATAGACAGCTCTTCACTGGGGCACCCTTATCACGAATAAACAAAGTATTGTAGAATCAGACGTTATTTCAGTTTACAATAAAGTAATTCAAGATCCATTCAACCAGTTTGAGGGTACTTGATGTGTACTTGATGTAGAAATGTCAAGGCTAACAAAGCCTTTATCACACCATATAAATTGTTACTATAAATATGTAAGCAAAAAAATACATTTTACAGAATTCCATTTAACCACAGCAATCAATGTACATTGTCAGACTGTTTATTTTACAAGGGGATCATATTATCAAAAGACTTTATGTTCATGTGAATGATTGTGTAGATGAATCCATAAACATGAAAACACAATAGTTTAAGACGTTGTACACACCAAGTACAACGTCCAAGTACAATGTGCTTAAATCAAGCATCAGTAACCCCAGCATATTGTTATGCAAATAAAAGGATAAATAGAAGTTACATTGACATATTTATAAAGGTTACATTTTTGAAGTATGAATAACATAATTAAATATAATTCAAAGTACTAAATAAATACATCCCAACTAATTACTATAAGAAAGGGTGAGGCGCTTCAGTTTTTGTCGCTGTAAAAAAAACCTGTTACAATAAAGGCTTATTGAATGCCCTCACTGACGCATGCGCAAACCAGTGGAGAGAGACTCAGCGGTACCTAGCTAGCTTCTCGTTGCCTGCTTTCAGTCTGTTTAGATCTGCGCTTGTTGTGACTAATATAACCAGTTGTAACAGTTATTCGTTTCCACCGGGCGGGATCAACGTGACAGAGGTTTTAGGAATATGCCCAAAAATAAAGGTAAGCGACAGGGAGATGTTAAAGTCGTTCTGGTTAATTTTCTTCGCGCTGTCGATCCAGCCGCGGAGGCACGCAGGGAAAACGTGACGTGCAGCTAATGCTAGTTAGCAAGGTGAATGAAAGTGTTTGTCGATGCCGTGTGTCTCAGCCATCAACCAAATGAAGGCAGGATGAGGTACAAATACAATTTTTGAACACTTGTGGTCCTGCTAACCAGCGAGCTAACTCACTCGGGAATGTAAGTCCGTCGCTAACCGCCACAGCTAACTAGCTTAACCGCACCCGGTCGGCCTGTGACATCTGGACTAATTTTACATGACTAACTCCTTTTTATATGAGGGAGCTGAGTCATTAATATACCGTCCCAATAATGTAACACCCATAAACGTCCACTTAGACATGTCAGCCAGCCAGGAAGTCATCGGGATGAACCCGATGCTCTTGTCTCTTATCAGCTTGGGTTTCTTCAGTTAGTCCCACCATCAGTATTTAAGATAATGAGATGCCATTATTCAGTTCACCAGTTGATAATCTATCGGTGACACGTGAATCCAAACCAACAGATATAAAACATCATAACTGGTCTAATGTTACCTTTTCCATCCAGCCTTACTTGTCTGACATCTTTCATATAGTGCAGGTCCAAGTTCTTCACGAGCTGATAAAAAAAAAAGAACAAGTGAGACTTTGAAATATCAAAAGATCTTGAATATAATCTAGATAATGAAATTCTGAAATAGATTTATAAAGCAAAACAAACAAGGGAATGAAGTATAAAACATATATTAAGACCCATTTTCCTGTCTTATCAATGTTGTGTAGACTTTATTCTGTATTGATCTTATTTGTACTCCCTTGTTAGTTGTTGGATGCTGCTCCTTAATTTTCCCCTCTGTGATTAATAAAACGTGTTTTTATCTTCTGCCTCTGATTTACAGGTAAAGGAGGAAAGAATCGGCGACGTGGAAAGAACGAGAATGAGTCTGAGAAGAGAGAGCTGGTGTTCAAGGAGGACGGACAGGGTGAGTGCTGGTTCTGCCAAGTCAGCCGTGCATCCACCACAGATGTTGAACTACAGCCATTTAGTTTTAAAGTATAATATTAAACATTGAACGCATCATTGCAACCTGCAGAGGTACAGTGTGTTCAGAGTTGTGATAAATACGTTGTAATATGATATACGATTTTTGATGTATGTGTCCTGTTAGTGGGATATTGGTCTCCAGTACACAAAGCTACGGGGGGACAGTGATGCGTAAGACTCAACTGGAAATGTAGTTTGTGATTCTGATGTTATTTGATGGTTGTCGGCCTGTTGTTGGAATTGTTCAGGTCGTCAGAGCTGCGCTAAACTGTCGGTGTGGAAGTGAGCCCAGTATGTGGTTTTACAGGGACTTTCAGGTCCTACCTAATGTAGTCTTGTTAAGGATAGAACAGTCTAAATATATTTCTACTTATTTATTGTACAATTATTTGTTATCAGGAATATTAGGAAATCACCAACATGTTGAGTTCAGGTCATGGCGACAAGTGTTTGTCGGCCGAATGTCCTACATGAAGAGGAAATGTACTGTAAGGGTTACTTCATTAAAAGGTTTTAGTGCATGCCGCTCGCTTGCTTGTAATCGTCTCGATAGAACATAGAGTACTCCAAAAAGTATTTTTCTAGTCCTGTTACATTGTCTCCACCACTTGCACTTGCCTTCATTCTCCACTCAGCTGCCTGCTCCCCCTTGTAGAGTTGCCCCCTTGTGGTGTGTGCTGTCCACTACAGTAGATCGCCCCAAAAACTTCACTGAATTGGTTTTATATGTGGTAGTGGAGTGCCCTGGTTCCCTGATGTACCATAATTCTTCGATATTGCCAAAGTTCAGTTATAACAAAGACAATATATATAGTTAAACTAGGTGTGTGTGTGATTGTACTGCTGTCTTAATGATCCTTGATTTTAAGTTTGTTTTAGTGTGCAACTGTATGATAGTATTTGATTCCTTTGAACTGACCAACTTCTGTTCTCCTGCACCTTCCAGAATACGCTCAGGTGATTAAAATGTTGGGGAACGGGCGTCTGGAGGCCATGTGCTTTGATGGAACCAAGCGGCTTTGCCACATCAGAGGAAAACTCCGGAAAAAGGTAGGAATGTCGTGGGCTTCCTCTCATACCTTTTTGCCCCGCAGCACACACAGAGGAAACCCCCTGACGTAGAGCTGAATCAGCGTGTTGTCAATGGTGGGCCAGCCACTGTTCATGTGCACCATGGACTCAATTGACTGTGTGTGTGGGGGGGTCACAAAGTGCAGATTGTTGCAGTTATTTCTGTCGTCCTCTTGTGTATCACACAGGGTTGATCTTTGCTCTGCTTTGTTCTCCAGGTTTGGATTAACACGTCAGACATCATCCTGGTTGGATTGAGAGATTACCAGGTGTGTTGGGAGCTCACACGTGACACAGATCAGACCACTGACATTGTTCTACTACATCATCGCACGAGTACTCGGTGGTCGTTACTATGTCATCGCACAAGTACTTGGTGGTTGTTACTACATCATCACTGCTCAGACGTTGTTCAAAACTTTGTCCGACCGTTGTTAAAATCATCTTGTTTGTCACCCGAACACGTTGAAATAAACATGTCCGCCTACAGCTTCTTCTCATGAAACAACCTTTTTGTTTTCAGGATAACAAAGCTGACGTAATCCTCAAGTACAACGCAGATGAGGCTCGCAGTTTGAAAGCCTACGGAGAGCTGCCGGAGCACGGTGAGTTCCACATCACGTCCCCGCCTCCACTACTGTCCCTGCTCCAGTAGCCTCCTGACTCCAGGATCAACTGCTGGCTTCATCTTGATGCAGCTGTTAACTTTAAACAGCAACGGGTCTAATGCTTCTGATCATCACTTAGTTCTGCTTTAACTTCTGACGCGTTGTAGTTGTTTGGTGCAGTTGGATTGATTCTCCGTTCCTTTCTAACTCTGTCTCCCTACTTGCAGCCAAAATCAACGAGACGGACACCTTCGGTCCCGGAGACGATGATGAGATCCAGTTTGATGACATTGGCGACGACGACGAGGACATTGATGATGTAAGATTTGTTTTGATTTTATACTCTGAAAATAAAATGTAGAAACTAAAAATACTGAAATGAAGTCAAATCACAAAGTGTAAAATAATACAATAAGAACTTTTTGCTTTAGTTTCCACCCTGTAATTAATGATTGAAGCACTATTGGTGATAAACAAATGCAACTTGACACGTGATGGAAGCTGTTGAAGCGTGAAGGACATCTTCTGATCATCTGCTCACCTCTTTGTTCTCTCCGTTTCCAGATCTAAAGACCTGCTGCTAGAAGGGGAAGGTGGGATTTTACTAGAGAAGCTCCGAGTGGGATATTTTGAGCCGATACACCGATAACTATTTTTATTAAGATCCGCCTATGCCAATCCAATACAGTTTATAAATATTCAGTATGTTCCATTGTTCTTCCCCTACCAGTAGACGTCTTTGTTCTCAGGACTTTGACGCGGGGGAACGACATCGGTGCTTTGACTTAGTTAACATGAATGAATGTGAGCTGCTGCTTTAACAAGCGTCTGTTTCCACTCACCACCTGGAGGCCGCCTGAACACCTCCCAGACGGTTTGCTTCTTCTGCCTTCACACTGGACTGGAGAATCAGATCAGGCTGATCAGCAGCGTCAAACGGAGGATGAATATCAGGAGCGTTCACCATTTCATTCACTCATTCACTTTTTCTTCTGTTTTCTTGTCTTGTCCCCCTTCACTCTGCGGAGGAGGCTCGCACCGAAATGCGACTGCAAAATATCACCCTGACGCGTCTTTTAAAAATGTATTTATATTGATTTCACAACACGTGGAATTGGCGAAGAAGTACAGAATCTCTTGATTCGTCAATAAAACGATAAACCATTTAGTTCTTTTGTTTTCCTTCCTCTGCCGTCTATCAGTGGTGTAGCCTGTGAGACAGTTTATACAGTTAGAAAGCTGTTTATTAATGTCAGGAGAGAGTAAATAATGCCTCTGCATCTTTAAGGTTTGTCATTTTGTTAATTCCAGTGATTCATTTGCCTGTTCTGATTGAACGCCGGCCAACTGAAGGCGCCCCCCCCCATTCAAAACAAGAATCAATGTATTTGTAAGTGTATTGTTTCCTGTGTTTGTGTGTCTGTCTATTTTTGTTTCCCTCTTCTGTTCTGTACTCTTCGTCGCTGCTCACTGTTCAGCTCGGCCACTCCGTCTCACGCCAGAGCAGCGGTTCCCAAACGACATACAGTGACGCCTCAGACCGCAGCTGTCTCTTACACCTTATCCTAACCTCTTGAAGAAATAAATGACAGAGGCATACACAAAATCTATTTCCCTTCCCCTCTGGAAATGTCCCCATGGTCCCTGAGAGAGTCCAGCACCTCAGTTTGGGAACTCCTGCTCTTGTGGGGCCTGTTGCTGTAACTCTGAATGAATAAAAATGTACTATGATGTTTGAAGGCTGGGTTTCCAATAAAGATCTTAACTCCACTGACCTGGCATAGTGATTTTTGGAGAAGATACGCCCCTCCTCTAAAGGTTAAGCAGCAATATGCCACGCCCACTTCAAACCAGACTGCCACTGATTCAAACCTGTCCAGGTTTTATTTCGTCCTTTCACAGCACTTTAATACTGAGTGTTTGCCTGAATTGCAGGCAGCTCGAAGGTTTCGTCTTATCACTGACCTGCCTGATGTTTGTTCCACACAAGATCTTGCCACCTTATCTTAAAGTTTAGTTCAGGCTGTGTAAGGTCATGGAAGTGTATGGGTTGAGTTAAGATGGACTAAACAAATCAATATTGATTCATGTTAAATGACTAGTTTAACATTTTGTATTAAACCTCCTAGCTGTTGCTGACTGAAGTTCTATTGGACCACAGACTTGTACATTCTTTATGTTCTGTCCTTAGTGCACCCACCCAGATGTTTGGAGGTCTGAGGTGGGGAGCCTCTCGTCAGACCAACATGGGGAGAAGTATCCTGACATATTTCATCCTGGCCATGATTTTATTTCTGCAACAACATGAAGAAATAAAATATTGTTTTGTTTATTTTTTGACAGGAACACTTGATTATTTAAGGATCTGCCCTCTGGAACCTGCATGTGTAGCTGGAACAACACTGACCCACTTTGCACGTCGACGTCCATCCGCCTCACTTTGCTCGAACTATGACGTAATTCCGCCGCTGGCTCGCGCTTGGCACGTGCGCTCCCTCACAAGCAAAATTAGCTGCCACGTGAGGGGGGGGGCCACAACAGTTAGAAGGAGCCAGAGATAAATAATGAAACACATCTGTATGACTGACAAAAGAGCTCCAAACATATTTACATGTTTTTTCAAGGAAATGTTTTACGTGTCATTCTTCCACCAGGGTGCGTAAATAGTTCCTATGCAGCGGTGCACCTGGTTGCTAGGCAACGCAAGGGCGGGTTATCTCGGCGTATTAATATGTCAATTAGCTAACTGTGATGCGGCCACAGGTTGTCAGTTTTAAAGCAGCCAAGTCAAAAGATGATAAATCATTTCTCCTCTTTTGGAAAAACAGTAGAGACTTCTTAAAGTTTAGTTTTTCATCAAGGAGGTTTTACCTTCAGGTCGTTGCTCTGTTTGTTTTCTCCAAAACTACCGGGCCGAGTTTTGCCGAACTTGTCGGAGGGATGTAGCCTGGACCAGGGAAGAAGTCATTACATTTTGGGACAGATCCGTTTAACACAGTGGAAAAACATAATTTTTCAACATTATGTGGCCAAGAGGTTGCGCTGTCCAAAGGCAGGTATTTTATTATTTGTGTGTGAAAGTAGAACCAACCGCAGACTGTCATCACTGATTGAACCTTAGCTAACAGTTACAGTCTTGTCAGTGACGCGTGAGATTTAAGCTAGCTGATGAACGGACTTCTGATCGTTGACGCCAGCTCCGAGGCAGATGAATGTCCCCCCCCCTCTCTGTTTCCTCTCTCCTCCACCAGGAGCATCTCTCCTCCGTCTTTTCCTGAGTCATTGTGCCGTCTGTCTCTTGCGCTTTTCAGCCATTTTCATCTGTTTTCCGGCTCCGCGGGATCCTGCAGGTCCCTCAGGTAGAACTAGTCGACCTCTGAGATGACTGACGTGGCTCCTGGTTGTCCTTCTGTGACAGGTGAGGAAACGATGCTTTCATTTATTGATTAATGTAAGACAAGAATGGAAGGACGTGCTCACAGAAACACACCTAATTTACTCCGCAGCAAGACGAACCAATAAGAACAACAGTTCTGGGTTGGATAGAAAAGACTTCTCTTTTTATCTCACGCATTTCTATAAAGATTCATTTTGGTATATTAAATTGCAAATTAAGGTTTTTCCTTAATCTGGAACCATATTTATCATGTAAAGATCATGAACATTCAAATATTTTCATGTCATGTTGAGCTGCTGCTGTGAACAGATGACACGCTTGTCATTTCTGGAGTGGATTAATGCAGAGTGGAATATTTCTGCATTTCTACAATACCTTCCAGAATACAGATTCACTGCTGCGTATGAGATAAAAATAGGTGATGCTTGTGTTGTGCACAATGTTTGTTCTGATGTGTTCACTGCAGGGTGTGTGTAGTCATGTTCCTTAAAGCACCACAACACTCAATTTAACACGCGATGTGAATATAAATTTAATGTGTTTCGGGTGATAAGTGTTGTTGCTGTCGTCTTTAGAGAAGATCAAGCAGAAAGGCACCGAGATCTGCATCTATTTGCATATTCCATGACTGTAAGTGTGTGTTTGCTGGAGATTCATTGCTTTGGACGCCATGTTTGAGTGTATGAATGATAGTTTCCTCATCAGTGGTTCTCTATGGGGGTCCAAGGTCCCCCAGGGGCCCTCGAGGGGGTTCCAGGGGTCGCAAGCAAAAATTATTTGTTCCACTAAAATTTCATTCCAAAGTGACAAAATGAGAAGTTGTATGAGGGTTTCGGTCGGTCAGAAGCTTCGTACACGTTCTGTCATAAGAGTAAGTATCCTGTCAGATGGGGAGTCGAGGTTTGATTCATGTTCTTAATTTGAAACCTTTGAGAATGACTGATCCACACCGGCGATCCACACCGGCGACTCCTGGACTCATGTTAACTTCTCCACCTTCATTATTACTATTATTATTAGTGGTATTATGTGTAACCCTGTGTTACTGCTCTCTCCTCCAACACAGCCCTGGCCCCGCCTCCTGCACCCCTGCACACCAATAGGAATTCATCTCCTGCTCGATCACCATCCAATCACAGGAGCCCTCCAGGTAAACTTGTTCCCACCTGTGATGTGCTGCCATCATCTCCATAATCCAGAGCGGAAACCTTTCGAGGTGTCAGTGATAGAAGAACTCACTGAATCCTGCAGAAGATACACGAGTGATCTTTCTGTATCGTAGCAAGACGAGGCAGTTTTAATACTTTGAAATGCACCTTTACAAACACAGTCAGTCATATTAACAGTTAGTTTAAGAGTGACTGGTGGTGATGGAGGTCTGCGCGCTCCCAGTTCACCTTTAGTTTAATATGTTCTGACGGCTCCTGTACGTTCATGGAGACACAAACATCTGGATATTATCATGTTTTTACAGTCGACCATCAGGTTACTGAGTTTAAAGGTACAATTGAAACAGATGCTTCAACTCTAACGGAAACATATTTAATATTCTTCAGCAGACAGACAGGAGAAGAACTTTATACCAAAGTTTAATGAATATGATACATTTAGAATTCAGTTTATAAGGATGTTGTGGATTTGTTTTTTTAATGTTTCTTATAATTATACTTGTAGTTTAGTTTGGTTGGTGTCTTGTAAAGATCATGTCTCGGTGTGTGAGCTCAACCAGTTCATTTAATTTGATCAAAACATGTTAAATTGAACCTTCCATCACTTGTCTGTAACTCGTGCGTGCAGAGCTGTCGGCGGCGCTGCGGGAGAAAGAGCGACGTGTGCAGCTGCAGCTGGAGCGCAGCGACGGGGAGAGAGGGAGGAAGATGGCCGAGCAGAGGACGAAGGAGCAGCAGCGCCGGCTGGCAGCTGAGGAGAAGAGACGGAAACATCAAGACGCAGAAAAGGTCAGAGGTCACAGCGGCTCGAATCACCTTTTAAACAAACTGAGTTTGATCGTATTAAACTGCCAATCAAAACCTCCGACGAAGCAGCTTCAACTGATGAAGTCAAATAAGATAAAAACTAAAGAAACTGTTTAATACCTCCGTCTGTTTGTTACAGCTCCTGAATCTAATCCGACCCGATTTAATCTGATCTAACGTAATCTGATCCAATGTGATCTAATGTAATATATCTAATCTAATCTAATTTGAACAATATTTACTGTTTTCATGAATAACATTAACCTTGAAAGCCTGAATAGTGGAGGAAGTTAACTCGGGTGAACTCGTATTCACCCTGAAGTCTGGTGAGGAAGATTAAACCTCAGCAGGATTGTGTTGAAGGACCAACTCACCTGACTGGGTCTGCTGACAGGAAGTCGTCCTGCCCGAGTCGTGCGTGGGCCTCGCTGGGCCTCGCTGGGCCTCGCTGGGCCTCGCTGGGCCTCGCTGGGCCGAGAACCACTGACTCATCCAATCATCTGCTGTGTTTGTGTGAGAACTGTTTCTCATCGCCGGTTCATTGCTGAGCAGCGTTCGAAGGGTTAACGAGCTCTGAGCCAGGCTGGTCCACCGAGGCTTCACCGCTGGAGTGTCATTGTCTGTATCGATTTAAAGGCTGTTTGCATGCTAACATCCCCCCCAACCTCCTCCCTCCTCCACACACTCATATGCATAACTTAATGACATAATGATTGGTCCGTCTCCTGGGGGAGATGACATCACCGCCAGCGTATCATGTGCCGCTTACTGGAACAGACAGTCGATGTTCGCAGTGCCGTGACAGGCGAATACTTTACCTCTGAAAAGGAAACGCACCGGATCGATGTGCCCCGGATCATGTAGATGAAACATTATCAGGTTTATTATCCACCTTTACTGTCCCAAAGGTTAATGTTTGTATCAGGACTGTTATCATATGATTCATTAGTGAATAAAGTGAATAAAATGTTACAAATAGCAGGAGATGGGCAGAATTAGATCTGTGAAGGTGGTTGAGTTGGTGTTCACGGCCGGTTGGACGTCATCCTTTACATGACAGTATACTGCAGACTGCACTGTCTGCTTGGTGAACCCCCCACCGGCCACCCCGACTCTCCTCCTTCAAGAACAAAAGCAGGGCTAATGCCAGGGATGGCAGGAGGAGAACCAAGAGTGGTAACACTCCAACATCTCGCTCAGGACAAACTGCAGCTGCCGCCTGACCGACCCGCGTGGGTCTGTCAGCCACCAGCGAGCTCAGCCTCGTCCCCCCCCGATGACGAGGAGGCACTAGAGGCTGTGATATTAGTGGTGCAATGTTGTCTTACTGCTACATTTTCTTTTCCAACCACACGTATCTGCTGCCTCCCTCCCTCGATTTAAATCCCCCTCCCGTCGTCTCTCCACCCTCCTGCAGTTTCTGCGTGACTCTGCATGCACCGTCCCCCCCCCCCCCCCTGCATCCCAATGCTGAGGTGGGGCATTTCCTTCCTTCAGATTTCCACAGTAAACCACAGCGTTGTGTCAGCTTCATACTGTGTACTCACGAGCACACGACAGCCGGAGACGTTGCAGAAAGCTGCTGCAGAGAAACAGATTCAATCCCTCATCGCTTCTTTTTTTAAGATCAACAACAAAACACTTTCTGCACGTCAGCAGTTAACAATTAGTGCAGCAGAAGAGCTCAAGATATCAGAGGAACTCATCATTATAAAACATTCACAAACAACCGGATATGAAGGAGCAACTCACTTCATCCAAACAAGACGGCTGAAGACTTTTAAATCATCTGGTTCACTGGTGATGGAGGTAGAAGTTCACTGCAGTGGAGTATAAATACACAGAATTAATATACAAAGAAATAAAACATGAGGGAGAAAAATATTCTTTTAGAAGCAAAATCACACAAACAGCAAAAAGGAGTTGATGTGAACATGGAGTTGATTTCTATGTTTGATGGTTTCTATTCATTGATTGATGTCAGCGTATTAGCAGAGCTGCAACTCTTATTATTTTATATTAATGGTCAAAAAGACAAAAGTCCACTCTGACCTCTTCAGTTCGCTTGACTTGTCCAACAAACCCTCCAAATATATTCTATTTGCTTTCACTTGAGGAAACATCATCTCAGCTCACAATTCATTCTGTCGAGCGGCTGATTCATTAATTGAGTGAAGTGTTTCATCTCTAACGTTCATGAAGTGACGGATGTAAAGACGACGGGAGACGGAGTCGACTGAGAGGGAACAGGAAGAGAGAGGAGATGAAACTGATGCAGCCAGCATCGATATCCAATTCACCCGCCCAGTGTGTTGGTGGGGTTTGTCCCCTCCTGGCTGACTAAAAGGCTCTGTGAGATTAGACAGAGAGAGAGAGAGAGAGAGAGAGAGAGAGAGAGAGAGAGAGAGAGAAGGGGGGCTGAACAACAGAGGTGGGAGAGAGCGATAGAGGGAATCAGTGCTACCTAGAGAGAGAGAGAGAGAGAGAGAGAGCAGCGCTGCTGTATTATGTATCACTGAGTGACCGCCAGCAGACGGAAAACAGACGAGTGGCAAAAGAACGGAGGGGCGAGGCTGCTGCCTTTTCATGCGGTTACCATGACGCAGCCCTCTCTCTGTGCATCGCCAGGAATCCGTCGCCGTAGCGATGGATCAGTGAGAGAGTGTCTGTTCTTCCCTATTTCTGAACGAAACGAGCAGGAAAGGCTGGAGGCCCTCGTACGCCGGAGAGCCGGGGGGACCGAGAGGAGAGGAGGAGGAGGAGGAGGAGGAGGAGGAGAGGCCCGGGAGCACCTGGACAACAGGCCCAAACGGTGGACGTGGGGAGGACCGCCTGACGGAGTCGAGGGTGAGTCTCAGTTTGTTTATGTGAGGATGGAGAAAATTAAGGGAGACGACGATGATGATGATGATGATAGATGGATGGATAGATGGATAGATGGATGGATGGATAGATGGATAGATAGATGGATAGATAGAGGGCTGGTTAGAGATGAAGAACAGATGAGACCTGCTGGATGCTGATGGGGAGAGGAGGAGAGGTGTTGGAGTAGGAGGTCTGGAGGTCGGGGGAAGGAAAGAGGGGGATGGTCGGACGATAAGGGATGAGATGACAAAGCAGAGGAGGGCGTCGGAGGAAAGATAGCAGGTGAGGTGAGGATGGTGAGGACAAAGAGAAGGAGTGATGAAGGAGAAGAAGGGCAGAGGATGAAAAAGGGTGTGGAGGCTGCAATGCAGGAGCTGCACGACGCTTTGTCTCCAAACCTCATCAGGATGTCAGAGAGGCTGCGTGTGTTTACAACCGTCTGCTGGTCGTTGGTGCTGCAGGGCTGCTGATTGGGCTACAGGTGTGTGTGTGTGTGTGTGTGTGTGTGTGTGTGTGTGTGTGTGTGTGTGTGTGTGTGTGTGTGTGTGTGTGTGTGTGTTCCCTGTTGCTCCGTGCTGGGAGGCAGGTTTAATGTCCCAGAGCAGCAGGAGTTACACGTCTAACCTTGAACACAACAAGGCCGCCCGCGTACGGAAACGCAGACGTCGAGCGACGTGACATCATTTTTATTTTCCGTCTCTATTTCTTTCCTCCTCTGGAGATGTTTCTGGCGTCAGGTCGGCCAGCAGGAGGCCGGAGCGCCACCGGTTAGGCTCCGGGTCCTGTGGTGCATTCATAACGTCATTAATTATTCACAGCAGCCGTCAGCCCGACCGGCGTGCCACTGACCCGGGATCGGGTCCGCCCAGCAGCTCGTCTGCCAGGCTGACTGGCGGACGGGTCCAGCAGAACGCACACTGCAGCAGAAATAGCAGCAGCTCATCTTACGCCGCAATTAGAGGGCAGAGAATCACTAAAGACACAGAGCGTGTATCTGGTTGACGTCTCTCTGAGTCTTCTGACAGAAGCAGGTGTTCATCAGAATCACTCATGTTCTCATGGTCTGAAACACTGAGAGGGAGGTCGACCAGCCGAGGATGAGGAGACACTCCACGCTGTAAATCCAGCGGTTGTCAAATACCTCAGTATGATTCTAATGTAACCAGAAGAGGAACACAGAGTCCACCTGTCACGGCATCACCGCGTCTCCTCGTCACTACAAACTCACACCTGCAGACACAACCTGACAACTGTCTGTTAAATGAAACTCTTGAGTGGATCATTTCAATCAGCGGATGATGCTGAATGTTTCAGAAAGGATCAGCTGAAACACACAACATATCAAACTCTGGGAAAGAACAACAAACTTATTTACATCTTTGTCCCTGTTGTTTGTCCGGTCATCAATCGTTTACAGATGATTGATAGTTCTCTACGTTGTATTCATCACTTTATATAGAATATTGGGGTTTAAGTAGTTTGTTTATCTCGACTGCACAGGGAACCAGACAGCAGCAGCTACAGGGAGAAGAAGACGCTGCTGGTTTCCTCCAGACAGGAACGTCTCAACAAGTATTGGGATGGTTCCTAAACGTCATAGACTGCAGACTGTGAAGGGAACGTGGCCCCTGTGATGTCACCTGATGTCACACCCTAAACCACACCCTCCTGCTGCATCACCTGTTTGACTCTTGAACAAGGATTGAGATCGTGAACTCTAGTGAAAATGTTTACCGAGGTGATAGAAACACCGTCACTTTTGGTCGCCTAGCAACAGTGTTGTGTTCCAGTCTTTGTCTAGTTTATCTGAGAGCAGCAGAGCTTCATCACATGACGTCAGCCATGTTGGAATCCTTGACTGAGTCAAGTAATGGGAGAAGTTTGCCCTGAATGATTGCTGCCAGAGGGGCTTAAAGAAGTTCAGAGTGCAGTTCGTGGTGAACGAGTGAGCCGAACAGAGCCGGGAGACTCGACTGAGTCCAGTGAAATACATTCTAATGCTGTTGACTGTCTGAGTTGAACTGGGCTCATCCACATTGTAAACCACCTCTGACTCTGTGTCAGAGTTCCTGATGACGATACATCAGAAGGTGTCGGTGTGTCGCCCCCTGCTGGGACTCTCCGGCATCGTTTCATTAGATGCAGTGTGGATGGAGGCGGGTCTTCCTTGTCACCTGTGTGTCTGTCTGGTCTGTGGCGTGCAGGTGTGTTGGTACGATCGTACATGCTTGAGTGTAACGCTTTGCTTTCTCCGCTCTGCTTCACCTGCTGCCCAGGTAACCCTAAGACCCCGCCCTGCAATGCCATTGGCTCCGCTCAGCCCAATGGGCTTCCTGCTGCTTCCAGCGCACAGCAGTCACGTAACGGTACCGACCACATGACGCTCTGTGTGCCACGCCCGCCGCTGTCACCTCACCACCGCAGCTGGTTGTCTGTCTGCATGCTGGACGTGTTTGTTCTGTCTCGCTGGTCGTGATGTCGTCCTGGAGTGTGTTAATGAAGTGTGTGTGTGTGTGTGCTGGCGAATTCACTGCTTCATGTGCTCAGTCAGGAAAGTAAAACCTGCTTCAGCTGACGGCTCCATAATGTCTGATTATCAAAGGAACATCCAGACTGAAAGCTGATGTTGTGAGTGTGTCATCTCATGTGTGGAACAGAGAGAAACCGAGCTCCTGCTCACACACACACACGCACACACACACACACACACACACGCACCCTCCCCCACCTTCATCCCAACAAAGGGCTGCTCCACTTCCTGTCCTCCGGCCTGTTTAGTGATGCGAACACACGTTCAGACAGAATCAAACAGAAGAATCAGCTGAAGTTTAAATATATAAATACTCAGGTAGAACAGATGAATGTGTTTGTGTCTGTGGCTGCTCTCCATCAGACGCCCTGTAACATTTCATTCTTCGCAGGGAACCCCGTCTACACACACACACACACACACACACACACACACACACACACACACACACACACACACACACACACATACACACACACACACACAGATAGGAGCAATGAGATCACACACACTTTACCGGCTGTGTGTCTCCTCCTGCTCCATCATCATCTTCCTCCATGTCATGATGAAGCAGGTTGACTCGCTGCGTCACTTCCTGCCGCTTCACTTCTGTGTGACATCACCGATGTTCATCCACTCAGCCGCCCTCATGTCTCATCGATCGCAGGTCTACTTTCTGTGCGCGGTGGTGGTTCGGTGTTGGTGACATTCCATCCTCGGTGGGATCCAGCAGAAGCTGCAGTCTGGACTTTGGTTTCATGTCACTGATGTGTGTGTTTGTTTTCTTCTGCCAGTCGGAGACTTCCTGTCTCCGCCCGCCTCCGATCAACCGATGAACAAGCAGCTGTCCAACTCCTCCGTCGCCCTGAACTCGCCGGAGAGAGGTGAGAGAAAGAACATAAAGATCCTTTAGATGCAAACAGACCCAAAGACGCTCGTTGTCGAGTGACAGAGAACCTGCAGACAAAATGAAACGCACCTCAGTAGAAAAAGATTTGACATCTTTGGCATGTGAGAAACTTCTTCTGTTGAATATCAATGAATCAATATGAAACTAAAACAACTCTTAGAGGACTTCAGTCTTCCTGGTGGATGTAAAGGAGGTTTGTTCAAGGTTGGATCATGTCTGATATTCTGTTTTCATTTCTCTGCTGTGTGTCACCACCTCACCGTCTGCGTTCCTGTTGTCCGTCTGTGTGCGTGTCGGTGACTCGTCAGTGTCGTTTGTGTCCCATCGAACAGCTTCCCCCAGCAACTACAGACCGCACAGGAGTTCCTCCGACCGCAGGAGCATCGCTGGATTCCCAGAGGAGATGTCCAGAGCCAAGACACCCACGGTCAGCATGCACGCACACACACACACACGCACACACACACGCACGCACTGTTTTTCACTCCTAGGATCTAAACTGTTGTTTCTTCTAGTAGTTAAATAGTAAAATATAAACTGCTGCTGCAGTCAAACGTTGTCACGTCCCACCTGCAGTGAAACTGTCCTGACGTGTGTGATGTCTTGGGAAGGTGTTTGCTGTAAATCCAACCGAGTGGCTCGTGATGAGAAACGCAGAGTCAGGCGGTCGCCATCGACCGGGAGTCTCAGGAGGGTTAGTTATCTATTCACTGATCATCAGATGGTAACAGAGATCCTCAGAGACGTCCAGGAGGTGTTGAGATGGTGACATGAAGTCAGAATCAGAGAACAGAACGTTCACAGGAAGAGGAAATATAGATGATGTTTTCCATGAAGTTCCTGTTGTCATGAGCTGGTGTGAGTGTTGCTTCTTCAGCTGAAGGTTCCAGTAGAACAGATGTTTGATCTCAACCTGGAACTGAGCTGAAACATTTACAATGAAGGTTTCCCTTCGATCTGACCTGCAGGGGGAGTTTCCAAACACAGCGAACCGAAGCTCCTCATTCAGGGCCAACAGCAAAGGACCCGC
>CAAKHC010018771.1:0-15102 GCA_901007825.1 Macroramphosus scolopax
GTGTGTGTGGGGGGGGGGGGGGGGGGGGGGGGGGGGGGGGGGGGGGGGGGGGGGGGATGTTAAAGCAGGGACAGGTGGATGGGGATGGTGGTGGAGAGATGGATGGAGGGAGGAAGAAAAGCATCTGACAGATGAAGAAATCGTGCCTTTAAGGCTTGTCTGCTCGGGAACAATCTCGCTCTTGAGGGAGTTGTCATTTCATTTTAGAATACGGCGTCGTTTCACACGAAGTCTTGTCACTCAGCTTTCTTTCATCTTACCAACACGTCATTACAGTGTGGATATTTTTTAATCACCAACCGTATTCTAATAGCTGCCGCCAACAGTTAGCTGAGGTACTCTTTCCCTCCTCTCCTGTCTCTGTATCCCGAGTGTAAATCAGAGCCTTAAGCAGGCAATATCCTCAGCTAGTCCCTCCGCTCTCTCTTATCTTTAAGCCATATATTGCCTTTTCCATGCAGCAATTTCCCCAAACTTAGCTAGTCTCTCCCCTCAAGACTTATGAAGATCAGGTTTTATTGGTAGGGGTCTCCCACAAGTGGATTCTGGGAGGTATGAGAGGGGCAGAGGGGAGGACATATAGAGGCATTTGTGGTAAAGTCAGAATCATGGGCTGCCTATTCAACCGCTATCTTTTGCAGTTGCAGATATCAAACTTGAGTGCCACTGTACTGTGGAACTATTTGGGTAAAGGTCACAGTGAGCCCCGCTGCCTGCACGAAGTCAATTTGTTTAGTTGAAGTGCTTCAATTCTCGGCTGATGCCGAACCGGGATGAGAGGAGGACAAGTGTAGCCTTTGAAATGTGTCATCACACTTCACAGACTCACTTTAAAGAACATTAGCATGATTAAAAACCCCCTATCTAAAACACAGAATATGATGCATATTGATTATGTCATTACCACTTGCTCCGCATCCAATTGATTCTATTCCCGGCTCGATATGTTTGAAGGGAGGCTGAAAAGATATAATTTGAGAGACAGTTGGATTCTGCAAGGCTGAGATTGGACAGGTTGTTATATGCCGAAGGCGTGGCGATATAGATAAAGTACAGTTCCAATCATTTTAAATATTAAATGCATTATGCATGGATGGCTGTGATTCATATTGTGCGTGTTGGAGTTTGATAAGTCCATGTAAATGTAACGTATTTTCAGTCACAGTAGGGAGCGCGTTGCAAATGGAGCATCAAACGCACACATCCATCTTTACGGGAATAATGGAGGGAAAAACAGTGGGTGAAATTGTTCTGACACTCAGTTTTATGGCTGTTTTTCATCCTAAATTACATGGTTTGAAGTTCTGCTTATTATAAATCCTTTTGTAGAACAATGAACGTGTAGTGTCTTAAAGATAGTGTGGCTCACTTTATGATGACGATTTTACTGTTAAGATTGAACCAAATCACCTATTCTATTCTATTCTATTCTATTCTATTCTATTCTATTCTATTCTATTCTATTCTATTCTATTCTATTCTATTCTATTCTATTCTGTGTCAGCAGTAGCCGTGGTGGAACAGATTGGCGGAGTCCTGTGAGAGCGGAACAGATTCGCCATAATCTGCTGTATGATGTCGGCATGTTATTGTTCTCCTGCTTTGAGCCGTCATTAGACAGCAGATTGAAGACATTTGCCGCGTGGAATCTCTCAGATTGCCGAGTGACACAGTGACAAAAAACACCCGGCACGGCCAGAGATACATGCAAGAAAACAAAAGGGAAGGCCCTGCATTGCGCGTTCACGCTCTTCACACATCACACAATCAATCTCAAGTCAATTGAGATTACACACATAGCTGCACATGATGTAAACTGGCAATTCAATTCCATTTCATTGTATTTATCAGAGGTTATTATTACACCACCGCCAATGGGCAATCTGAGCTTCCAGCACCCTCAGATCCAAATCTGCCTTCATTTTGATCTCAAAAACAAACAGACAGATTTCTAAAAACCTTAAAAAACAGCTCCAGTCGTTTTCTCCAGGACCACAGATTTGCCTTGATGGCACACACACAAGGTTAAAACAATACCAGCACGCACGCTGGTGCGGCTGTAATAAGAAAAGAGTGAACATTTCATTAAGGGAACTGTACGGAGGCGCTGCGGTAATAGGGAAAATGCTTTCTAGTTGACGTGGCAAATCATAGAGCATGATGAAATAAGTTGGTGGAGGTGTATTAAAGAATGAAGACCTGACAGATTATGCTAATCTATACCTTGACTAATGACATGCAAATTACATGTTCATACCGCATCGCCATACACACTGATTCACACTTACACGCAGAAAATAGGCATTAACAAGACTAACAAGGACGTGCTGGTGAGCTGTATATGACAGATCCATGTACGTATGAGCATGCATATTAATGGTTATGTGTGTCCATGGTAACTGCTTCACATGTGTGCTTATGCATGTAGACGTGCGGACCTGTGCAAGGGAGATTTAAGGGTGTGGATGTGCATGAGTTTGTGTATACAAGAGCCGAGGCACAGACCCAGTGTTTGTTTTCCTCCCCTGTCTTGTGCTCTAATAGTATGTCCTCTGGATTAAGTGATATAAATGGATAAGTTTGCCTCCTGATACACCATCCACCTGCAGGCCTGCAGGGAAAATAAGTCCCTGTTGTGGGGCGGGCGGTGGGGGGGTGGGGGACTTCCCTTATTGTCTCCTCTCTGGAGTATTAAGAAGCCACTGCTGCAGTTGCCAAGTAGCAATGGGGAAGGACTGACAAATGGGGAAGCAGCGGCAATCAGCAATTCAGATTAGTCTCACTGTCAGGGGATGTGTTTGGGAGTTCTAGAGTTAGGAGGTCCCGAATTTCCGGTGAGCGCTCTCTGATGTTTAAAAGCCTTTCTCTGTTATAGGTGTTATCATGTTGCTGTTGTTGTTGTTATCGCTGCCGTCCATTGAGGCTTGCGTCCATGAATGCACACTGGAGTGTCTGACACTGAGCAGAGACAGCAAGTATTTAACTCGGTGCGGAGCTCCCAGGACGCCGCCCAAGCAGCTCCAACTTATTATTTGGACATGATGCCTGCTGTGGCAATTAAAGTATTTTTGGTATATTAACAGCTCTAATGTCATTTTTGGTTCATCACTATCATTGTATAAGTTAAGGAAGCGGGAAGAGGAGAGTAGCCTGCCGAAGCAAACTGTATCTGATTGGCTGGAATAGTTGTGAGAGGCGGGGCATCACTCCTTTAATATTTTTACATTTAAATTACTACATTTGTATATTTAAAGCTATTGCAATTGTTTTTAGCCTTCTTGTCTACTCTACTATAAGTTGTATTTTATCATCCTTCCTATCTTTATGTTTATTGTGAGCACCAACATGCAGGACAAACTGCGTTATATAAATATTAGGTTACAAAATGCAACTGCTACCTAATTTAATGTGACTTACATCAACTTAAATGTTGGTACTGTTCCCATCTGCTGATGTACAACAATTGTAAAAGCTGTGTATGACTGATATGTGCGAAGCTAAAGTATTTCAGCTTCACACCTGTTTTGCAGTGATAAGAAAGTTACATAAAGGTCTATTTTCAGAGCCTTATGCTAAAATTTGAATCATGCAAAAGTGCCTAATTTGCATCACAACATCTTCACGGCGTTTGCACCGCCTCGGCTCTCCTCTGCCTCCCTCCTGTCTCCCTCCATCACCTCCGCACCTTCACTCACCTCGCTACCACACATCAGTAACAATCTCATTTACCGCCCCATTAATCACTGGAATCCCAGACATGCGTGTGTGTGTGTGCGTGTGCGTGTGTGTGTGTGTGTGTGTGTTGAGGGAGGACGAGGAGGCAAAGATGTGTCACCGGCAGTAAACCTTCTCCATGTGCTGTAACTGACGCCTGTGCTGAGCAACAGAAACTCGAACAGCACGTACCAAATATTAGAGGCGCTTATTCTTTCCATGAGGTATATCGATGTGATGAATCCAGGTAGAAGCCATTATTCTTCATTGATTTCCCTTTTTAAATCTCCTTGGATTGCACAGGAGGGGACGTAGATAAAGAGCAGGAGACAAATTAGAAAAAGGTTCAGCTGAGATGTCGACTGATCCGTCGAAGGAAGTTGCATGTTTGGAATATTCGCTGTTCTTAAAGTGGCGGGCACACACTGTTTATCATCAGACGCAGATGTGCTGATTCACATGAATGTAAAAGTTATAGTAAAGCCTGGAGCACATTGGAGAAGGTGGGTTGCCTCTTAAACGGGGCTTGAGCTACCTACCGATAGAAGCCAATGGACCACTTATCCTCCAGATTTAAAACAACGTATGAAACCTGCGTTCGTAGAAGACGCCATCACTCAGAGGTAACGCTTCACGAAGCACCCGTCTTTACAGACAGCAGGGTAACAAGGCAGCAAACTTCCATTTCTTAGGATCCCACCCTCTGTAAAAATGGACACAACTTGTGTTTAGTGTAGAGAGCAGCATGACTCACACACACTAGCAAACACACGCACACACATAAGAGTAGAGTACAACATTAGCAGGGGACTGTTAATGAAGCGAGTCCCTGCTGCAGTAATGAGTGAACAAATTTAACTACATTAGCATCCCATTCCTTCTCGACAGTACACCTGGTAGGGAACGACAGGGCTCACAGTCAGACACGTTACACTTATTTATTGCAACATTGATCC
Organism: Macroramphosus scolopax; assembly: GCA_901007825.1. NCBI lineage: Eukaryota > Metazoa > Chordata > Actinopteri > Syngnathiformes > Centriscidae > Macroramphosus > Macroramphosus scolopax. Next base: position 4,671 of record CAAKHC010018771.1, read on the forward strand.
GAGCATCAGGACGTTGATGCTCTGCAAGCGGCGGGGTGGGAGAGGGATTTTGCACAGGAGTGTCGTAGATTTCGGTGGATTTGCGCTGAGATTTGTTGGTTTCTGTGTCATTTCTGATCCACGAATGAGGCATTAACTCCCTGGAAGGACAGCGAGGAAGAGCATCAACATTTCTTAAATAAGGCTGAAAACATGATTAGTATATTATTGATAATTATCCGTCGTGATTTGCTGTTTATCTAAAAGAAGCACGCACGCAAAATCTCAATCCTCTCACTCTCTCTAATTGTTCAGAGACGCCAGACTTCATCTAAAGTACGCCAGCACTCACTTACAGCCTCGCTGTCTCTCACTGAAGTTCCTTTTGACCCAAACTTTACATTCACTTATGCTCTCGGCAGGCAAAAGCGGGTTATATTTCTAAAGTGCAATCACCCTAATGAGCGTCTCTGCATGCAGGGCACATCATGTGGATACTTGGCCATGAAATGAAAGCATAATTACACCAGGGAAGAGCTTTTGTCTCTTCATTTCCTCTCATCTTAACTATTCTGTGCTCCGTCGCTCTCAGGTGCTTCGGTTCTTACGTGAATGCACACAGGGGCAGCCTCGCTCTCTGACTCTCCATCTTCCTCGGTGTCTCTCTCTCTCTCTCTCTCTCGCTCACACACACGTGGAGTCCCAACTTTCTTGTAACAATCATTGTCAGGGCAGGTCTGGAGAGATTGAAGGAAAGAGAGAGAAAAGCTCAGACTCTATGGGCCTGAGTCCTGGATAAGGTCAAACAGATTGATGCTTCTAAAATGGTCCTCGCAAGGAACGCAAGGTTAGGACGTCTTATATCACCGCTGTCACTTTCTGCCAATGCCATCAGTGCGAGTTTTATATTACCAAGTGGTATCTGACATACCGAGGCTTCTGCAAATTGTTCTCTTGACAGTTCAAGTTGGTATTTCCCTCTCTCGCAGGTTTTTAGTCGGAGATGAATAGGGACGTTTAAATGGCGGCTCGGGATGCCGTCAAATCGTCATTGAGTGTCACACAATAGACACAAAGCGGGAAGAGGGACGAGAACGGGAGGCTGGAGGAGATAAGAGGACGAGGGTTAACAAAGAGGCAGTCAGAGACGGAGGCGCTTTGTCATTGTCTGGAGCGTTTAATGAGCAGGAATTAAACAATGACGTCCCGTAATAACCTGAGAGCGGAGTGTGTGTTTGTGTACGTGTGCGGGCGACACAGATTGGTGTGTTGACACCCGGAGATTAGTCAAGAGAAACGTCTGACCCTCTTTATCAGCGTTTGGTTTGATATTGAGACCTGAATGTGTTGTGAATGTTGAAGTAATGGGTTGATCTGTCCTTCAACCAGAAGGGCCAATCACGACTGTTCATCCGATAAGAGGCGGGTTCGGTACGATGACTGACGGAGGAGTGTTGTCGGAGTCGCTCTTGTAAACAGCCAAACTGGATGCTGATGTTGAACCCACTATCCCAGCTGTGCTTAACAAACTGGAAGATATATTTACTCCCAGAAAGAACAATTAAACTTGTCGTTAAAGCCCAACTTCGCGGCGGTGCCGGGGGATAAGTCAGTCAACCAGACTCGTGGGCCGACCGACCGATTTCCCTCCCTGGAGCCGTGCCACTAACGTCGTTAAAGAAACATTACATAAAAAGAGCAAAGCAGATTATTCATGCTTGGCTAATCTACTGGGGGATTTAGACACATGAAGTCGTTATAAAAAAAACAAAAAAAAAGCCAGTTCATGTTGATAGGACTCCCTGTGAAGTGTTCATTAGTGGAGCATGCCTGCAATCCTGCAAACCTTTGGTCTGATCTCTTCCAGGCTTCGCAGCTAATGAATGTTGGTAACACTCCCAAACACTACAGGACAAACAATACAGACGACATCGCCGGAGTGAAAAGACCACTGAGCTGAAAATCTACTGATAACACACAATAAATAGAAAATCTTACAAGTTTGCATGTAAAATCTGGCACAAACATCCACTTGGAATTTGGCTATGAAAACGTCAGGGTCATTGGGACAATAACTCAAGAATTCATACGCTTATTATGATTAATAAGCGATGATATGCGACGTTCACGCTGAAGATGCTGCCGACAGATGCAAAGAAAAAACACTTGCAGTCATTAGAAAAACAGCGTACATGGATACAGTGTATTAACACTTCTGGTGTTTGTGGAGTTCACGGTGACGCCAGCGGGGATTTAACAGGAACAGTTTCCTTACAGCTCAGAGGAAATGATTCACTGGATTCATACATGTCAGAGTCGTATTAACTTCCAGTTAAAACAAACACACATAATGCTTGTTGTAATTAGTACTAGTCACGGTTTAACTGTGCTAATATGTAAAGTAAGACTGCATGGTGCATGTGCAAAATCCCCAAAACAACCTTCTGCAGCAGGGACGGCTCACCACTGCAGGCACACACACACACACACACACACACTCACACAACCATCAGCACACTTAGTAACTTCCCCTCCACAGTCTCTTAATGAGCGTAATCCTCCATGCTTGTATCTCTCAGACCAGTAAAAGGTTTGTCCCCCACAGTTCCTCCTCTTTCCAGCTGATTCCAATTAGATGCTCCCACTAAATAATGTTGTAATGCGGGCGGTTTACTGAGAAGGGAACAGGAGCAAGAGGAACAAAAGCATATTAAGGGAGCGTCTCATCTCCAGAGGTTAATCTTTTCAGCCTATTTTACAAAGCACCAGGAAACAGGCATATGCGGGGCGTAAAAAGAAAGAAAGAAGGAAAGGAAGAGCGGACCTAAAGAGAGGATGAGTGACAGGAGTGATGGCGTAGATACGGGCCTATAGGTGGAGGAAAACAGGGGCACGGCCCTGTTTTGTAGCAGACACATATTATGTTGTCTATTTGAGTGGAAAATGACTGTGATCCAATCAGAGCGAGCAAATACGAGGAAACGTTTACAGAGCAGCCTACCCTGCTGCAAGCATCAATCTCCTCCATCGGATTAAACAAGCTGAGATTAATCCAAACCACCTGGTCGATATGCAGATCACACCACCGCCGCATGTAAACAGTGGAGCAGCTGTCTCCAAAGTCCAAAAACGAATGTCGATATGGACAAATATAGACGTCTGCACTGATTGTTAGATCACAGGATCAATGGTGTAAGACAAGGGATCGCAGTGTGTGAGGAGACGAGGAGGGAATCGCTCCTCGGCTGAAGGCAACGTATAAATGTCAAACGAGGCAACAATAACGTTGTGAATATGTTGAAATAGGTCAAGCTGAGTGCAGCTGATCTGAGGTCTTTACGCAGCAGGATGAGCTGCAACTGTGAGGCGACTGTGGCTGCTGTAGCACACCGACGCCTCCTGTCTGGATACACAGCACCCCCTACAGGTCAGTCCGAGACAGGGGCTCCTTGTGAGTGCATGTGTGTGTGTGTGTGTGTGTGTGTGTGGAATGCAAGAAAAAAAAGAGTGAAGCTGTGTTCAGCACTGTGTAGAGGAAAAAAAAACAGCTGTCTCATTTTTGGTTTGATGCAGCGTGGATGCTGAAGCAAAGGGTCCAAAAAAATGTGGAATATTGCGTCGGCCAGTCGTATACATTTTTTTGTGTATGACAGTCTGATAAGACTTTAAAATCATCTTCTCGTATTTTATTTCTCTGTATCACCAACAGCTCCCTGCACTGTTATAAAGCAAGCTGCTTGAATGTGTGTGTGTGTGTGTGCGTGTGCGAGTGCGTGTGAGTGTTTGAGGCTGGGACAAGCTGAGAGGGAGACTCAGTGACTTTATACTCCTGATAATCTGGATTAAAACCCTGTGGGACAGCATTAAACACCGCCGACTGGGCGTTACACACACACACAGACATTACACACACACATACACACACTCTCTCTATCTCTTTCTATTTCCCTCGCTTTGTGTGTGTGCGCGTGTGTATGTGTGTGTGTGTGTGTTTTGAAAGATTACACGATTTCTCCCATTAAGCGGGTTTGCGTACATTTGTATGAATGAAAAAGAAGTTCTGGCTTTAAATGGATCTTCTGATCTGAACATTGTAGTGGAATGTTTCACACACACACACACACACATACTACACTTATTTACTCACAAGCCGAAATCCCTTCACATCACTAACTGACGAGGAGATTCCAGCTTTGTGTTTCTTCTGCCACCCTGAGCGGAGAAATGTGGCGCTGAGGTGGCGTCGGATGAGCTGATGGGAGTGTTGGAGACGGGGCGGCCCAGCCCGGGCCCAGCAGGGGTATTAGGTTTGATTGGATTGGGGTTGGGGATTTGTATATTAAACTGAGATTACTATGTGATCCAGCATTTCGCGGGGAAATCCACACAGCAGCGAGAGGCCGAGCCGGAGTCTGCTGACCTCCTCTGTGCTGCCTGATTCGATTCCTGTCTCGCCGGCCTGCTCCGGGTTCCTGACTCGCCTTGTGTTTACATTCTTATTAATTCCATCTCATTGTGTTTGGTTCCACTCTGCTCTTTTCTGTGTAATTCGGTCCCACTACAATCCATTCCTCTGTGTTCTGCTTTAATCCATAACATTGTATTTCAATCTGTTCTGTTTGATTATTCAGCAGCGTCCTTCTTACCTTCCATCTCTCTTTGTTTCTGTTCTCCCGGCTTCTGTACGACGATTCACTTCAGCTCGGCTGTCACTTCTCTCCTGCTATGATCCGTTACGAATATCCAGAACCGACCCACTGACGCTGACCCGGTCGGTTACCCTTTAACTATTCTACTTCCTCCTATTGGCTCACATGTGGTTCAAAGCTCTACAATAATTGTGCCTTGAGTTAATCTTCACATGTTTCTTTTGAGGCATATTAAACAGCTCCGGAGCCGTTAGTCATATCTGACGATCATCCTGAGCAGATGGAGTTGTTGTTGTAGGTGGTTTTTTTTCTTCTTCTTCTAATTCGACTGGTGAAGATCGTATGAGACGATCGCAGGCTGCCGAACAAGCGCAGTGACTAACGCTCATTTAATGTCACGTGACAGCCAACATATAATAATCTATTTCATACGAATCTGCAAACTGCAAATGGAGGCAATAAGAGAAGCGTGTCACACTTGTATTGCCTATTCTAAATCCTGTGTTTCATATTACCGTCCTTGCTTATGGAATCAGACCACTTTCCCCCGCCACACTAAACTAATCCCCCCATAGGGATTATTAAAGTTTCATTTTTATCTTATCTAGAAATTCAAATTCAACTCAGAGTCCTCACACCTTCCCGGCAGATCTTCACACAGCTCCCACGTTCCTTGTCTCATATTCAGAGAGAACCACATTCCCGCTGCCAGAAAGCGCCGTGATGAGACGTGAGACCAACAATCTGCGCGTGTTGCGTCTGTACTGCAGTTCCCTCCTTCTATTTTGTTCTCTGACAGCGCCTGTCATCGACTCCCTTTAAGTTGAGAGAAGAACCGGTTGACCCCCTCACCCGTAGTGGCACTTACGTCCAGGAATACCGACGGCTTTGTGTATTCATCTGTCCGAGTCCACAAGGTTGTTTAGCGAGCAGGAAGATAAGAGCTCACAATGGAAATGAAGAGTTAGTGAAAGGAGATGTGTGACAACTCTGTCATAAACCGTGGACATGAATCCATAGTGTTTACAGGGTTGGACCGTCAGCCCGCCTCGATCCCCCTCTTTATCTCTAATGCCCCCTTCTCTCCCTCTCTCTCTCCCTCTCTCTCTGTCTCGCGATGCACGGAGGTTGCAGTATTAGGCCAACCGAGTGGGTCATTGATTATCTGTCAGCAAAGTAAGGGCTGAAGGCCCATTAGGCCAGGACCAGACAGACAGACAGATGTGCACACACACATACACACACGTACAAACACACACAATTAGGCCACTTGATGTACCCCCACATGCATCCAAACCAACTCTGAGGATAAAGTTTTCCCTGCAGGCAATGCCAAGAGAGAACTCTGGAATTTGAACGTGTGTTTTCACCATCGTCCACATGCAGAACTGAAAGACGGATGAGTGTGTGTGTGTGGTCAGAGGAGTGCTATCTGGCATATAAAACCACACCAAAATATCGTGCAGGTAAGTAACTTTTTTAAAAAACTTCACTTCTACACTTTTGCTGTGCACATTCTGTGAAATGCCCCTTTAATAATGAAACACATGAAGCATAAAGGTGCGACAATCGACACCTTTATGTGTGAAAATCTATACTTCCACAATACAGCCGCATGGCCCCGTCATCACGTGATGTCATAACTCTTCTCTAAACCTACACCCACTTTCTCTCGCTCGCCCCCCCCCCTCTCTCTCTCTCGCTCGCCCTCTCTACGTGAAGGACATTTGGTTGATTGATGGTGGGCCAGGCGTTTGTTAAGAGGCTCCAGGTGGAAAGCTGTTATCAGCTGAGGGCCACCAGATTACCTCCAGCAGCTTTCTGCTCCAAGTTTTCCCTGCTAAATCCTCCCAAGACACAAACATAAACAAACACACTCGTGCACACACACACTCGTACCCTTCACGGACCGAGCGGTGCAGTCGGACTCACATGCAGAGACACGGGGAACACTTGCACGCACCTGCTCAACATTTCCCACCATTTTCCACACACTCCTTCATCTCTTTTTGATTTTCCGTGTCCCTTAAGTAGACGACCTTAAGTCAACACTGTGAATGTTGACTCAAAAAAGAACCCACCTCCTCCTAGCAGGCTTCTGTCTGACGCTCCGCAGTGGATTGACCCTTGGATTCAATCTGCCTTACCTGTAACTGTCACTTCGCCTGATCTCTGACTTCTTGGAGCTGTTAAAATATTAACAGAAGGTATATTCTCTCCACGGCGATCTTTGACAAGTCTGACACCAGGATATGAGAGTTCAGCAGCAGCCACAGCGAGTCAGTAATCACACCTTTCACCTCCAGGCGACTTCTGACGGAGAGCTTTAGAGCAGCGGTGGAGAACTCAGGTCAGGTACCCCTAAAAAGAAGTTGTGCAGTCCATTATCACCGATATATCGAAAGATTTATTTTAAAAAACTGCGTCTTTGATGCTTTATTTTGGATCAAACCTCTTCCTGTCAGTTCAAGCTGTGAGGGGGTGAAGATGGAATTGCTTCTCTAAGCTAAAGCACTCTGTGAGAGCTGGGTTGGAGCAGGAGAAGGCAAACACACACACACACACACACATAGCACTCCGTTCAGGCTGCTAAAGGGTAAAATCCAAGGCCTGCAGAGATTGGCAGCAAGATGGATGCACAGGCTATTATGGAGGCAAAAGGAGATGAAAGGGGCTGAAGTCAGAAGGACTGTGGGACTGACCGGCGGAGTTGGAAAAAACAACACATAGTGGTAACAAGTAATGCATATTTGTTATTAGATCATCACCGGGAGTCAAGAAGGACGAGGAAAGAAGGGACTATTTTATCAGAAGGAGAACGGACAGGGAGTGATGAGGTCAAACTGGGACCGTGTTCCGCTGCTGTAATCGACATTGGTTGAATAAAACACAGAGCGACCAGTCAGACACCTGAAAGCAACACGGTGTAACTTTACTTGAGTAGTTCAAACTAGGGGAAAACTTTTGTTCCGGCTGAAATATCATTGGACGGATTAACACGACATCCAAGTCCAGTTTTAATGGCTCCGTAATGATGTGGCTTAACGACTCTGGTGATTCACAGACTTTCCTTCCGGTGCCATCATGTGGTAAACAGTTCTGTTCTATTTATTGGATGGAATGAATGAATTATATTATGTATAACTATGAATTATTATATCATCATCACGCCGCAATTTCCATTAAAGGAGCAAATATCAGCATCTATCAACCCCATCAGCAATTCTTAGGAAGTAGTTTGTTCCTGCTCCTACGCCCGTCATGAAGCTGCGGTGGGTCCTGTGTGACGTCTCATTTTGGGAGGCCAACATCCGTCAAAGGAGGCGATTCCCAAAATAGGACACAGCGTCTGTATCTTCCCCTGATCTCTCTTCCTCTCTCATTTTCCTGCTCCTCGCCCGATCGCTCCTCATCGCACCGCAGCACTTCTGGGTCAGCCGTCCGTCACAACAACAGGCAGGCGGTTCCGGACTTGCTAGACGGGAGGGAACAGACAGACGACAAGATCTACAGAAGTAAAACAGAGAGGTAGAGGAGGGGAGAGGAGAGAGAGACTGAGGTAGACAGAGAGAGGAATGGATGAGGGAGAGGAGACATACGGACCGACACAGTCCAACAGACGGAGAGCTATGGGGACATTTGGAGGATACATGAGGCAGTTTTGAACCTATTTGGTTTCTTCTACAGGAGCACCCGAGTGTCACTAATGGCAAAGTAGGGGCTGGTAAACACATTTCTGTGACGGCACGACACTGCCGAAAAACAAATTAAACTCTCTTCTCTCATTTCACACCCTCTCAACCCTTTTCTCTTTATCTTCCTCAATTACTCATTTCTTGCCACTCTGGTTTTTCCGTCTCTCTCGTCTTCGTCGGGGGCCATCTCTCTCTCTTTCCGAACCCCCAGAAAACCCCCTTTATCTTAACTGCTGTCTCTCGGCGACTTCCTCCTCATCCATTCACCGGTTCTACCTCGCTCCCCCTTCTCTCCTCTCCGCTGTGTACATCCAAAAAAAAAATGGAAAAACAGGGCCATATGTGTGGGGACAGATAGCAGAATTGCGCTCCCGATGTTCCTGCTGAGGCAGTTAAGCATCTCTCTGCAGGCTGTGCCCACTTCAGCCCTGCCCGGGACATGTGGACAGTTGGCGAGCGTCGCCGTGCCAAAGAACATGGCGGCTGCTTTCTGGCCGGGCGTACCGTGGTGAGACCGGGAGTGTAATGAAGCTTCTGGCTTCGGACTCTCTGTACAATGGCCGTCCGAGCTGCTGGTGCAGAACAGGACAGGAGGTGTTATAAGCTCCTCTTGCGAGACGACTATTTGATTCTCAATGTAAAACCGGACATTATAAAAGACGCTGGAGGTTAACTGGCTCCGCCTGTGTTATGATTGTTAACAGGTAATATGATGAAAGAACAAGCGCTGCCTTAACTCGTGCCTCCCGGCGTCCCCAAATGAATCCTTTCTTCATCTACTCGATGTTAAAAAGGCTTCAAACGGGAGCTTTGGCATCAAATGGAACCATAAAAGCCGGCGTTCGACTCCCCGGAGACGTCCTCCCGATTCACCACAGCCTTAACTCGGGTTAAAATCACTCTAAAAGCGCCGCCTACCTCTTTGTGACCTTCACACGTGTCACATCTTTCACACTCATCGCCTCTTGTCCTTCAACTTATTGATCCACGAGTTACATTTTCTTTCTTTCATTCCTTCAAAGAGGCCCCGAGTACAGAGGAGGCTGGTTTTTTTGTTTGACGACTCGCACACTAAAGCGCCGCCGACGTCTCCCCTGACCCGTGCTGCAAGGCTATTTGAGAATAATTCAGTTCGTAGCGTGACGCCGCATTCAAGGTAGTCTAATCTGATTTCGGGGATACTGGTGTTTGCTCTCATGCCGCTGTCTTCCGGTAAACATTCGGCGGTGTGTACAAATACTCTCAGAGAAACAAGATTCTTGCATGAGTGACTTGGGAAATCATTCGCAGTGACTCAGCAAGCAATAGACAAGAATGCAATCATTTTGGCTGAGACAAGAAGGTCACGTTTTCTGTAGCTGTTCTCATGAAACTTGGCGGAAGGAGCGGAGAACCCGGCGGATTCTGGAAACCTCGAGCTGGTTACTGTCACCGTATTTGGAAACTTTGAATTATACGTACTGACCGTTATCTCCGGACGATTTCAACCGTACTGTATGTATCATATCACAACCTCCTGTCATCCGTGCAGCTGCAAATAGATTGACACACCATTATATCAGTTTGTGCTGTATTCTAACATACAAATAAAGCTGTGTTTAGTCACACGGTCCAGCCCGGCTGCTTCCTGTGTGCCGTGTGCACAAGACGGGAATTAGTCAGTTCGGGAAAGAAATTCACAAATTGCGAGCGGCCGCTGCTGACAGGTAGTTTAATCGCGGCCCCCAACAACAACTTCATGCCACGGGTCCCTTGACAAATTAAACCGGCCCCAGGTAGCAGTGTTATATAATAAATACTGCATTTTCTGCCTCACCAGTGGCAATGAAATTAAAGCTGTGAAATTAACATTTCTCGCATTAAAGATGTTCACTGAGGAAGGTAAAACCTCCCGGGTTGCACTTCCTCCACGACATGAAACTTTTATGCCAAATTCACATTGAGAGCAGATTTAAAGCTTCACTAGTATAAAATATTTTTTTCGGCGTGAGCTCACCTTTGTTTCCATACACACTCGCCATTTGTTCAGAGGCTTCGGATTGAAGCCTCGAGGCAGAAAACCGTCGTCCCCAAGTCACAATCGTCCAACTGCACATTAAAATACAGTTC